>LOEQ01003658.1:10304-21367 GCA_001685075.1 Bramus lutescens | reverse complement strand
TGAGACCGGGTTCTCTCTGGGTAGCCCTGGCTGTCCTGGAACTCACTCTGTAGACCAGGCTGCCTTTGCCTCTGTAGTGCTGGGATTAAAAGCATCTGCCGCCACTGCCCAGCCCAATACATTATTTTTTATAGTAAACTTGTTGGGCTGTTTTGGTTTGACTGATAATTAGAAAAAGCTATATTGAGCAGCAGCTGTTTCTAAAGTGCTCTCTTTTTCCTGTGTTGTTGAAATTATATTGTATAGAACTTTCTTATGTTCAGATAATTGGGAGCAGAAGGGAGAACAAATTCTATAGATAAATTCCATACATTTATCTCTTTTTATCCAGTATTCACAGGGAAAATTTAAATGTGCTTTCTATATCAGTGATAAAACTAAACCTGAAGTAAATCCCAGTCAATAGAAATAGACATAGTATTTATAAAATGGACATAATTAATTTATGTTTAAGAGAGGTACATCACAGCCAAGTAAACTGACATAATTTATGAAGTATATCCAATACTTTATGCAACTGTTCTGGTTTTAAAGTGCTAAAAGTTGTATTTGTTTATTGTTCTTTAAATTGTCCTAATAAAATTTATTTTTCAAGGTTTTTCACTCCATCCAGGAGACATGCAATGAACTTCTGAAGATAGTTGAGAAATATCAGCTAAGACTCAATGGTATGACATCATAGCTATCCGATAATTCCCATTTAAAATAATAATTGGTATGCATTTTTGAAAACGAGCACTTAATGGTAAAGTAGTTGTTTATCAAGCTATTTAGTGAGGTTTTATTCAAAATTTAAAAACCATGAATACTTACCGTGACCTGTTCTCAAAACCCCCAGTATCCATCTTTTCCTTTTTACTTCATTAAATCCTTTAACACAGACTCACTTTCTGCTCTGGTTTTACTCTTGGTGAATTTAAGGTTTGCTCCATCATTCAAAACCTCTTTTAGCCCCTGCAGATTTTACAATCAGTCTTTTTTTTTTTTTCTCTCACAGGAACATTTGATAATGTTTGTATGCTCTGTATCCCAAGCTGGCCTGGAATCCTCCTGCCTCCGCCTTCCTGGACGCTAGGTTTTCAGGCAGATCCCACCAAACCTGGCTTTTTTCCTTCTGCTCTACTTCTCTTGTCAAGGTCACAGGAAGGAAAAGCCAGTTCTCATCCCCATGGCTGATTACCTCCTTCCTCCTCAGTTCACCTCCTTTATTCTGCTCCCACAAGCCCACCCCACTTTGGTCTTCCTCTCCAACTTCATTCAGCCACTGAATTTCTTTCTCTACTTCAATTATAGTGGCTTACAAAATGTGGCTACCTCTCTGCTCTCACGTCCTGAAACCCTTTCATTGAATTGTGTCGTTCTCTTTCACGATAGACATATCTGCATCATATGCTCCCTAACTTTCCTTAGATTTTCGTCAAAGGCCATCGTTTTGACGAGGCCGCCTTCCCTTAATCCCCATACCTAAATCCATACTCCCTCTCCTTTATAACGCCCCTGTGCTCTTAGAATATTCAGCATTCTGTATATTCTATCTATTGCTTCTTTTTACACCTAGAATGTGCTTTTAACTTTCCTATTACTAATTACTTCTTGCTTGAGGTCAGGTTATACACGTCAGGGCAGAGGTCAGAGGACACTTTGCGAGAACCAATTCTTTCCATCATGTGGACTCTGGTAGCGTGGGGGCAAGTGCCATTACTCACTGAGCCACTGTGCTGGATCTGATAATGCAGGAACTGGTTTTGTTTACTTGTATGTCCCCAAACCTTAAAAACAATGTCTAGCATGTAGTCAGTATTCAGTAAATATTTGCTCATTAATAAATGCTTTCCTGTCTGTGTGGTGACTCTCCCCTGCAATCCCAGCACTCAGGAGGCTTGAGTAGGAGGATCACTCTGAGTGAGAGGCGAATGTGGGCCAGCCAGGTCAGTCTGGGTCACAATAACACACTGCCTTAAAAAACACTATCTTTCAAAGCTGTGTAAGTCAGGTTTACCATTTATAATCAAAACTCATAGTGAAGGAAAAACTTAATATGGCATAATTAGGGAAGTTGTTTTTGTGTGTGCGAATATGTCATACATTCTATATATGTGCTTTCCCCAAGAAAATAGTTGAACTTTCTGTAGCAAAATTAAAAAATGATACAAAAAGCATGCAACTGAGTCAGTTTCAAGACATATCACCATACTGTAGTTGGGAGTAACTGTGGGATATAGTATTTGACAAAGGGAGTGTGGTAATGGTTAGGTGGTATATGGGGGGTGGATATATGAAGGAAGAAGGGATTTGGAGGCCAGGGAACGAGAGCAAAGAAAGAAAACAGCCCGTATGCACGGAAGAGCTTGTAACTAAGACTAAGAAGTGGAAAGAACAAAGGAAAATTAAGGCCAGATTACTAAGGGTCAAAAACACCAAGCTGTAAAAGGCTGTAGTCCACTGAAATGTCTAGAAACATTGGCAAGTTTGTGTGCCATCAATTTCGCCATGAAATCACTAGATCTTTCAGCAATACAGGCTTTATTGTGTACCTTCTCTTTAAACATGTGGTGTCTTGAAGACTTTACTCACAGGTCTTCTGCTGGTCGTACTATCAGACAAACACAGTAGGTTAGGGCAATACTGGGAACATTTTGTAATAGAGACTGAATGTTGAGCTGTATGAGCTCAGCATCCGCTGTGTCCCTAAAACAGTGTTATGCATCTTTATGCCCCGGGATGAGCCTGTCAGAGTGGGGTGTCTGTTGATGCTGGCAGGCTTGTCCCAGAACAAAAGCAGCACAGGTTGAGCTTCACCTGCCCCTTTCAGCATCCATAAAGGTAAGACTCAGCAATGATTTATGCTCTCTTTATACCTGAAAACAAATGAAGTGTTCTCTGTTCCCAGATAGCTTTAATTCCTCACACAAAAAAATGATTTCCCCTAATATTAAAGTTATGAGCCATAGAAAATTCATTCCTCTCAAGCATTTAGAATGTTAAATTAACATTATTCCTGAATGAAAATGAGGACATGTCCACTCCTAGGTACGACTGAGAAGGTTTTTATTCTAAATATGAGGGAGCGCACAGCCAGAGACATCTGGAAGAGTCCAGGCTGACTGAACCAGGTCACGGGGGTGGGGGTAGAAGAGAAAGGGCAAACAATGAACAGAAGTCCAGGAGCACAGCCTAGAGAAGAACCAAGAGCATATATAGCCAAGATGGCTGTGTTACATAGGAAAAGACGCCAGGAGTAAGGGAGTCAGGCAGGGGTGTTGTGAGAAGTGCTGGGAGGAACCACGGAGCTGGGAGAGGTATCCAGTGTCTGCTTTGATACGTGAATCGCACCTCACTTAGCCATTCGTCCTGGGTTTCTTTGAGACCTCCCATTCCAGCCTTTTGTTGATGATAGGGGTCAGCACAATCTCTAACTGTAACTACTCAATCTGTGACTACTACTGAGCTGAAATGGGGTGTCATTGTTAGGGCCCAGAAAGCCTGGAATGTTGGTCAAAGGACAGTCTCCTTCTGTGGCAAGTGCAGGCTGGAGTCCATTTGGTTTATGAGAGGTATATCCAAGTCTCATGACTCCCTGAAGCTTACAAGAATTTTTTAAGTTTATAAAAAGAACTAAAAGTTTTAGACATGTAAGCATTTCTACTCTTTGTAACCTGTGCTGAAATCCACACTGTAGGAAAATCAGTAGACTCATGCCTTTGATTCATAGTAAAAGTTGAGACCCCAAAAATGATTCTGGGTTAGAAGAACCACTCACTCTGCTGCCTCTGCTTCCTAAGTGCTGGGATTGTTTTTACTTTTAAAGTGGGTATTATTATTATTATTATCGAGACTAATGCAGTGCTGTCTACATTGGATACTGTCTTAGGGTTTTATTGCTGTGAAGAGACACCATGACAACTCTTATAAGGAAAATGTTTAAGGGGGCCGGGAACTGGCTTACAGTTCAAAAGTTAAGTCCATTACCATCAGGGCAGAAAATATAGTGACTTACAGGCAGACATGGTGCTGGAGAGGGAGCTGAGAGTTCTACATCTGGATCCACTCTGGTGAGGAGCAATATACTCTGACACTTTTGTAAAGTGTAATAAAAATGAGTTCCAGGCTGGGTATAGTGGCGCACACCTTTAATTCCAGCACTTGGGAGGCAGAGACAGGTGGATCTCTGTGAGCTCCAGAATAGCCAGGGTTCTGTAGGGGAGACTCTGTCTCGAAAACAAACAAAAATGTATTCCTAGAGTGACTAAATAGAAACAACATGCAAGCCAGGCGTGATGCTTCTTATGTGTAATCCCAGAACTTAACCTGGGCTACATAGGGAGCCAAGGCTATCCTATGCATACTAAGACCCTGTCTCAAAGCCAGGCGGTGGCGGTACATACGTTTAATTCCAACACTCAATGGGCAGAGGCAGGCAGATGTGTGCAAATTCAAAGCTAACGAGCTCTATAGAGTGAGTTCCAGGACAGCCAGGGCTATGCAGAGAAGCCCTGTCTTGAAAACAAAAACAAATCCAAAAAAAAAAAATACAAAACCTAAGCTTACTTCTGCATACACATGGGGCCTCACACGTACAGAGCATACGTTTCGAGTTCCGCCCACTCTTAGCCAACCCCCGCTGTTTTTTTGTTAGCTATGACAGATATGAAAGTAGTCAGATTAGTCAAAGTCTCTTTGTTTTTCTTCCATCTCTTCTCACATCAGAAAGTACACTCTGGGCCATCCCTTGATGGTCCACACTGGGTGGCAGTGTACCAGGTGACAACATCTGGACTGTAGATGTCTGTGAGTCTAAGATAGGGAGCAGTGGGAACCAAGACAATTCAACAATTACAACCAAGAAACAAATACTTTGTATAAAAAAAGCAACCATCCTGTGGTATATGTCTGCACCTTAGCAAATGACTCGCTTGTTATTAATCATTGGTTTTCCAGAAGGAAGGTCTGCTGACTCCGTGTCCAAATTACCGAAGCGCTTGCAAACTGTGTTCCAGGCAGGCAAAGTTAGCCTTTCCACAGCAGGCACAGGCTCACATGTTAAAGTGTTCCTTCCTTCCTATGCAAGTCTAGTACAGAGTTATTGTGAGAATCTCAGCATGTCAGGGGTGTGTGTGTGTGTGTGCACGCATGTGCATGACTGCCATAGCACATATGTGGAGGGTCATTTCTCTCAGCACGTCAGGGGTGTGTGTTTGTGTGAGAGAGAGAGAGAAACTGTCATAGCACATATGTGGAGGGTCAGTTCTCTCAGCACGTCAGGGGTATGCGTGTGTGTGACTGCCATAGCACGTGTGTGCAGGGTCAGTTCTCTCCTTCCACATGTGAGTCCCAAGGATTGAACTCAAGCCGTCAGCATTGGTGGCACCTTTACCTGTAGAGTCGTGTCTCCTGCCTAGTGTATGTTTTAAGAAAGTGATGAAATGAAGCAATGAACTAAACTGTGATTTTTTTTTCTCTAGTTATATCAGAGGAAGAAAATGAACTTGGGCTCTTTTTAAAGTTCCAAGCAGAACAGGATACCACTCAAGCTGGGAAAATGATGGACGCTGCTGGCAAGGCACTCTGCTCTTCAGCCAAGCAAAGGTTCACCATGGCTTTTCCTCATCCTTCACTCTGTAGCCGTATCGTGCTTCTGACGTGTGTGCTCAGTTTGCATAGGCAGCAAAGAAAGCTTGTATGTAATAAGGCATTCACGAGAAATGTGTTTGGGGAGATATATTTTATACCTAGCTTTTAATTATTCATTTGCACTCAAAAGAATTACTTAAGAATTAATGTTCTTCGTTGCCTGATCCCTAAAAGCAGCATTTAGAGCTACATTTCTATTTCTCAAATGGTTTATTATAATAGTCACAGAATGGTTAATATTTAAAATGTTTCTGTTTTTTCAGTTTCCCTGTTTTCTGTGATGCTGACAGTCACCCCCAGGCCTCATGCAGCCTAGTGGACACAGGACCCCTTGCACTACACCTTCCTCAAGTCACTTACTTTTGTTGACATATACTATCTATGATTAAATGGAAACTTTTAAAATTTTTTATTTTTATTTCTAGAAAAGGTCACTATGTATCCCAGGTTAGCCTTGAACTCATAAATACTCATCTGCCTCTGCCTCCGCATGTGCTGGGATTAAAGGCCTGTTCCACCAAACCCAGCCTGTTTTTTTTTCTTTCTTAACTACATGCTTTCTACTTATTATTTCACAGTGTTTAGCATAAAGATATATATTAAAGACTATCTCATACACACACGCACACACATATTCTGTAACTACATCTCAAATCCTTGTAATACAGAAAAAATGAGAACACTGACCTCATCGGGTTCTGCAGTGTGATGTCTGGCCCAAGTGGCTTTATTCTGCAGTGCCATATTAGTGCAGAAATCCTCCTTAAAAGAATTAAGCCAGTGGGTCCCGGGCATCTAGTGCCACTGTATTGAAAGCAGCCTTAGAGTAGCTGGGTTTGATTTGTGCTCCTTAAACACCTGTGTTCCTGTCCTCACTCGTTAGTTCTAGCATTTTAATATAACCTTTAAAGCCTTGCTTCTCCTTACACATGCCAACTGAGCACTCTGAGGAGATTGTGGCTCACACACTCAGGTCCTTTGTGATCTCAGAACTCTTTTTAGATGGTAGACGTGCCTGCTGTGTTTTTTTTTTGTTTTGTTTTGTTTTTAATCTGGATCAACATCCACATGCTACCAAGTTATGTTTCCTAAAGTTAAAAGGGGTGGACCTGCAGGAACATCTTTCCTAGTAACTCAGTCTGCTTTCTAAATCTTCTAGGCATGTTTGTGACTCATCATCATGGTAAATACATGTTGCGATGTGTCTAGAATTTTGTTTATGGATGTACAATCCTCTGATCTATACCTCTCTACTATCAGATTGGCCTTGTGTACTCCCCTGTCTCGTCTTAAGCAAGAAGTAGCAACGTTCAACCAGAGGGCCGTTTCTGACACTTTGATGACCATCAATCGTATGGAGCGGGCTCGCACAGAATATAGAGGAGCCCTGCTGTGGATGAAGGATGCATCCCAGGAGCTCGACCCAGACACCTTAAAACAAATGGAAAAGTTTAGAAAAGTAAGAAAATGTATCCCTTTCCTTTCTTTTATGTATGTGGGCACTCTGCATGTATGTCTGCACACTGGAAGAGGGCACTGGATCCCATTAGAGATGGCTGTGAGCCCTCCAAAAGAGCAGAGCAGCCATCTCTCTAGCCCTCCTTTTCTTGACACTAACATAGAGAACTAATACAGAATAATTTAACAGTGATAATAAAATATTAGCCTTTAAAAAAATAGGATCTCATTGTCTAACCCAGGCTGAGCAGGAATGCACACTCCTGCCTAGTTTCCCGAGAGCTGAGATTACAGGTGTACACAACTGCACACGTGATAGGGTGGTGGTGGTGCTGCTGGTGTGTTCTCAGCTGAGGCTCCCACTTCCAAAATGGCTCTAGCTATGAACAGTGACATAACTCTAGCAAGCACAGCTCACTGTCTCCTGTCAGCAGTCCTGTGAAATGGGTGAGTGCTCATCCTGCAAAAGAGCAGCCTTTTAGTCCTACTCCCTTATAACCCTTGAGACAACAGCATTTAGTCCGTGAGAGTGTCTGGACAGCCCTGAGAAAGCACTGGAGCCACTGAATTCCATGTTTTCAAACGGTTACATGTACATAAAACAAAGGTACAGATTCCTGTCTGGCCCTTCATCCCCACACAGCTTTCCGACACTTGACTCCTCTCACCAAGGCCCAGCTCCTCTGGAGCCTTGTCCTTTGTCCTGGACCACTCGCCCCAAGAGTCTTGGTGCAGCTATCACTGCCTTCCTGTGCAAACTTTACCCCAGCTCGCCAAGGCCCTTCCTGGTCATTCAGTGGTCGTTCAAATTCTGTTCATGTCTTCAGTACGTTTCCGGGCTCAGAGTCCCTCCTGCAGTGATTTTCCTTTTCTCTGCCCCTCCCTGCCTGACAGCGGTGAGGTGAACACTTGTTTTGTTTGTCACCAAAGCTCAGTTCACAGAATGGTGCTTCATATACTGGACAACTTGTAAATATTAGTTAAGTCAATGAATGGATAAACATTTCAAAGTCAGTGTTTATATTGTCCAATGACATTTAATTAAGAAATAATTTAAATCTATAAATACCTCAATGATTTAGAGATACTAATGCCTCCCAACATTTGACTATGTCTTCTACTTCTTCTAAATTTAATACATTTTACTTATTGTTTGTGAAATGCACAAATACCACTAGAATATGCTTGTCTCTAAAACTTTATTACATTTATTCATTTATTTTGTGTGTGTGAGCACATGCCACAGCATACATGTAATTGACAACTGGGAGTTGGTTCTCTCCTTCTACCGTGTGGGTCCCAAGGACCAAATTCAGGTCACCAGGAGGCTTGGTGGCAAGTGCCTTTGCCCATTGAGCCACCTCCTTAGCCCTTCCAGATTTTGCTTCTACTCTTCTATATACAGTACATATCCTAAACATTTCAAACATCTATTTTTATCTGGGCACTTGTTTTCTTCTTAACCAAATGATTTTCCGATAGTTAGCTCTCGGATGCCAGTGAAATGCCTCCGAAGCTTAGAACCCTCACCTCCAAGTCTGTCAACTTGAACTCACACAACCAAAGGAGACAACCAACTCCCACATGCTGTTCTCTGACCTCCACGCACACATGCCCCCTGCTCACAAATGAGCAAATATGTAAAAGATAAATAAAGAATCGCCTACAATTGTCAAAGTAGCTCAAGTCTCTCTCACTAATCATGGAATGATAATGACAGAGAAAGGAACTGTTACAATCCCATGTGTCTGGAGAAATTAATTTCAGGCCCATTAGATTTCCATCTTTGGTACTGGTAATAACGGACTTTTTTGTAATTGCAGGTACAGATCCAAGTGAGAAATAGCAAAGGTTCTTTTGACAAGTTAAAGATGGATGTCTGTCAGAAAGTGGATCTGCTTGGAGCCAGTCGCTGCAATATGCTGTCTCATTCACTCACTACTTACCAGGTACCCGCCCACTCCATGGTCAGCACGTTCTCGCAGAAGAGATAAGTAGTGAGAGTCTAATGGGTGCAAGAAAATTCATGTCGTTGATCAGGTTCCTGTGACAGTTGTAAATGAGACAGAGAACCAACCATAAGGCTCTGACTGAGAGAGACTTAGAGACTATTTATATTCTAGTCTCACGGGTCCTAGCAGAGTGAAATTTCACTTAGAGACTTTCTGAGGTCGAAAGGAGGCACGGTAAACCAGGCAGTGGTGGTGCAAGTCTTTAATTCCAGCACTCGGGAGGTAGAGGCAGACTAGTCTCTGAGTTGGTGACCAGCCTGGTCTATAAATTGAGTTCCAGGACAGCTGGGGCTACACAGAGAAACCTTGTCTCAAAAAAGCAAATAAAATTAAAATTAAAAAATAAAGAAAAAAGGTAAAGAAAGAGGAAATGGTGAGAAGGTAAAATTTAAGGCTCATAAACTCTGGTTACATATACTTTTGTTTGAGGCAGTGATACTGTAGGCACAGCCAGCTGTAGGGGCATACTGGTAATCTCAGCATTCCAGAGGACAGGCAAGAGGACTGAGAGTTCACATCCAGACTCTGTCACTAAACTAAACAAAAAAGCAAAAAGAACACCATAGTCCAAAAAGTTTGAAAACTTTTGTATCAAGTAATGAATAAAGAAAATGAAGCAAGGTTGTGAGCTCACGCCTTTAATTCCAGAAGACAGAGGCAGGCGAATCTCTGAGTTTGCAGCTAACCTGGTCCACAAACCAAATTCTAGGGCAGCCAGAGCTGTTACACAGAGAAATCCTGTCTCAACAAACCTAAATAAATAAACAGATAGATAGATAAATAAAATGAAATGAATGACAAATAAATGATAATTTGGGCTTAAAAACCTAAATTAGCACAGCCGAGATCATGTACTCCTTTAATCTGCCGTCCTACCTCTAGCGGAATTTACCTTGGGCCGCCAACCAACTCCCAAATAAAGACAGAGACTTATTATTAACTATGAAGGCTTAGCTTTAGTTTGGGCTTGTTTCACCTGCTCTTTTAACTTAACTTCACTTCTTTCTATTCATCTACATTTTGCCTCAGGGCTTTTACCTTTCTTTCATTCTGTATGTCCTACTCTTCCTGCCTCTTCCATGTCTGTCTGGCCCCTGGCATCTCTTTTTCTTTCTTCCCCTGAGCCTAAATTCCTCCTCCTACTTACTCTCCCTGCCCAGAAGTCCCGCCTATATCTCTTTCCCTTACTATTGGCCATTCTCCTTTTTATTAGACCAATCAGATGCCTTAGGCAGGCAAGGCTGTTAAAGAAAGGCAGTGCATCTTTGCATAAATATTCTGCAACATAAATGCAACACATCTTTATATAAACAAATGTAACATATCTTTGCAAGGTTAAGCAAATAATCTGCATCATAAACAAATACAACATATATTTACATAATTAAACAAATATTCTACAACATAAACAAATGCAACCCATCTTTTCATTGTAAGCAAATATTCCGACATGCACTTCAGTTGCCCTCAAGTCACGTGAATAATCTACAATGAATGCTAGCTATTTACAAGTAGTAATTGCTGAGGTTACTGTGTATTTGAAAACAAGAAGTAGAAAACTGTATTTGAATAAGGAAGGAATAGTGAAAGGAGGTGGTTATTCATTGCTGTCTTAAACAATATGCTTAACTCAGTTTAGTACTACAGAATTCAAGACTCAAGAAAAGATGAGATGAAATGAAAGCAACAATGATCTGTAGTTCAACAGCTATTAGCTCGGTGCTTCTCTGTTCCCTCTATTCAGCCTTTGTCTTGGGACAGGAATCTTGAAACAACAAGAAAGATTACAAATTACCTGAGCTAGCTAAGTAACACATTTTGAGGGGTCAAGTCTTTCTTGAGCCCTTAATGAAAGGCCAAATTCAGTAGGAAATATTTTCTGTAATGAAAAGATTCTTTTTTAAAAATATTTATTTATTTATTTATTATGTATACAATATTGTCTGTGTGTATGTCTGCAGG
>LOEQ01003657.1:106486-138201 GCA_001685075.1 Bramus lutescens | reverse complement strand
TGAAATAGAGGCAATAAAGAAAACACAAACTGAGGGAATTCTGGAAATGAAAAATCTGGGTAAACAAACAGGAATCACAGACACAAGTATAGCCAGCAGAATATAAGAGATGGAAGAAAGAATCTCAGATGTTGAAGATACTATAGAGAAAATAGATTCATCAGTCAAAGAAAATGTTCACCAACGAATTCTTAACACAAAACATACAGGAAATCTGGGAAACCATGAAAAGACCAAACCTAAGAATAATAGGGATAGAAGAAGGAGAAACACCCCAGAAAAGGCACAGAAAATAAATTCAACAAAATTATAGAAGAAAAGTTTCCCAACCTAAAGAAGGATATCCCTATGAAGGTACAAGAAGCTTACAGAACACAAAATAGACTGGTCCAAAAGAAAGCCCCCTTGCCATATAATAATCAAAATGCAAAACATACAGAATAAAGAAAGACTATTAAGAACTACAAAGGAAAAAGGCCAAGTAACACTTAAAGGTAGACCTATCAGAATGACACCCAACTTCTCAGTGAAAAACAAGAAAGCCAGAAGGTCCTGGACAAATGTGCTGCAGACATTAAGAGACAATGGATGCAAGCCCAGACTACTATTCCCAGCAAAGTTTTTAATCACTATCGATGGAGAAAACATGAAATTCTATGACAAAATTAGATTTAAGGAATACCCATCCACAGATTCAGCACTACAGAAAGTACTAGAAGGAAAACTCCAACCCAAAGAAGCTAACTACACTCACAAAAACAAAGGCAACAGATAACCTCCCACAAGCAAACCCCAAAGAAGGGAAACACACAAACACTATCACTGAAAAATAACAGAAATTAACAACCACTGATCAGTAATACCTCTTAATATCAATGAACACAATTCACTTATAAAAAAGACACAGGCTAAGAGAATGGATATGAAAACAGGATCCAGCCTTCTGCTGGATTCAAGAAACACACCTCAACCTTGAAGACAGACATTATCTCAGAGTAAAGGGTTGGGAAAAATTGTTTCCAATCAAACGGACCTAAGAAACAAGTGGGTGTAGCTATCCTAATATCCAACAAAACAGACTTCAAACTAAAATCAAGCAGAAAAGATGGAAAAGAACACTTCATACTCATCACAGGAAAAATCCATCAAGATGAAGTCTCAACCCTGAACATCTATGCCCAAATATAAGAACATCAACATATGTAAAAGAAACATTACTAAAGCTTAAATCACAAACAAACCCCACACACTAATACTAGGTGACTTCAACACCTCACTCTCTCCAATGGACAGGTCAACCAGACAGAAAATAAACAGAGAAATAAGAGAATTAACAGATGTCATGACTCAAATGGACTTAGCAGATATTTATAGAATATTCCACCCAAGCACAAAAGAATATACCTTCTTCTCAGCACCTCATGGAACCTTCTCTAAAATTAACCACATACTCAGCAGCAAAGCAAACTTCCACAGATACAAAAAAAATTGAAGTAACCCCCTGTGTCTTATCAGATTACCATGGTTTAAAGTTAGAATTCAACAACAACACTATGTCATAAAGCCTACAAACGCATCAAAATTTAACAGTACTCAACTGAACCATGCCTGGGCCAAGAAAGAAAGAAAGAAAGAAATTAAAGTCTTCCTAGAAGTCAATGAAAATGAAGGCCCAGCATACCTAAACCTATGGAACACTGTCAAAGCAGTGTTAAGAGGAAAGTTCAAGCACTAAGTGCCTACATAAAGAAAATGGAGAAATCTTACACTAGTAACTTAGCAGCACACCTGAAAGTTCTAGAACAACAGGAAATAATCAAATTGAGGGCTGAAATCTATAAAATAGAAACAAAGAAAATAATATAAAGAATCAATGAAACAAAGAGCTGATTATTGAGAAAATCAACAAGAAAGACAAACTCTTACCCAAATTAATCAAAAGGTAGATAGAAAATATCCAAATTAATAAAATCAAAAGTGACAAGGGGGACAAAATAGAAGACACTTATAGAATCATTAGGTCATACAACAAAAACCTGTACTCCACAAAATTGGAAAATGTGAAAGTAATGCACAGGTTTTTGGATAGGTACAACATACCAAAATTAAATCAAGACAAATTGGGCAATTTAAATAGACCTATAAACTTCAAGGAACTAGAAGCAGTCAAAAAAAAAAGTCTCCCAACCAAAAAAAAAAAAAGCCTAAGAACAGATAGTTTCAGTGCAGAATTCTACCAGGACTTCAAAGAAGAGCTATTACCTATACTCCTCAAAATTCCACATAATAGAAACAGAACATTACCAAACTCTTTTTAGAGGCTACTATTACCCTGATACCAAAACCAAAGACTCAACCAGGAAAGAGAATTATAGATCAATCTCCCTCATGAACACTGATGCAAAAATATTCAAGAAAATATTGGCAAACCAAATCTAAGAACACATCAAAAAAATCATCCACCATGATCAAATCGGCTTCATCCCAGAAATGCAGGGATGCTTCGACATATAAAAATCTATCAATGTAATTCACCATATAAATAAATGAAAAGAAAGAAAACATATGATCCTTTTATTAGAAGCTCTAAAAGCATTGAACAAAACCCAACACTCCTTCATAATAAAGATCTTAGAGAGATCAGGGATACAAGGAACATATCTAAACATAATAAAAGCAATATACAGCAAACCGACAGCCAACATAAAATTAAATGGAGAGAAACCCAAAGTGATTCCACTAAAATCAGGAATAAGACAAGGCTGTCCACCCTCTCCATTCTATTCAACATAGATCTTAAAGTTTTAGCTAGAGCAATAAGACAATAAAAGGAGATCAAGGGGATACAAATTGGACAGGAAGAAGTCAAACTTTCATTAATTGTAGATGATATGATGGTATACATAAGTGACTCCAAAAACTCTATCAGTTGAAAAATACTTTCAATATTGTTACAGGATACAAGAGCAACTAAAAAATATCAGCAGTCCTTTTATATACAAATGATAAAGAAGCTGAGAAAGAAATCAAATAAACATCACCATCCACAATAGATACAAATAACACAAAATATCTTGAGGTAAAACTAACCAAAGATGTGAAAGACCTATTCAACAAGAACTTAAATCTTTGAAGAAAGATACTGAAGATACCAGAAAGATTTCCATGCTCTTGGATAGGTAGGATCAACATAATAAAAATGTTCATCCTACCAAAAGCAATCTATAAATTCAATGCAATCCCCATCAAAACACCAACACAATTCTTCACAGACCTTAAAAGAACAAAACTCAACTTCATATGGAAAAACAAAAAACTCAGAATAGCCAAAACAATCCCGTACAATAAAGAAACTCCCAGAGGGATCACCATCCCCGACATCAAGCTCTATTATAGAGCTACAGTAATGAAAACAGCTTGGAACTGCCATAAAAACAGGGAGGTTGACCAATGAAATCAAATTGATGACCCAGATATTAATCCATACACCTTTGAACACCTGATTTTTAACAGAGAGGGTAAAATTATACAATGGAAAAAAAGAAAGTCTCTTCAACAAATGGTGCTGGCATAACTGAATGTCAGCATATAGAAGTATGAAAATAGATCCACACCTATCCCCATGCACAAAACTCAAGTCCAAAAGGATTAAAGACCTCAATATAAATCCAACAACACACAACTTCATAGAAGAGAAAGTGGGAAGGAGCCTTCAATGCATGGGCACCAGAGACTGCTTTTTAAATATAAGAACAGTAGCACAGATACTGAGAGTAACAATAAATAAATGGAACCTCCTGAAACTGAGAAGCTTCTGTAAAGCAAAGGACACAGTCAATAGGACAGAAAGGAAGCCTACTAAATGGGAAAAGATCTTCACTAACCTCACATTAGACAGAGGACTGATCTCCAAAATACATAAAGAACTCAAGAAACTAGACATCAAAATTCCAAATAATCCAATTAAAAAATGGGGTACAGATCTAAACATAGAACTCTCAACAGAAGAATCTCAAATGGCTAAAAGACACTTGAGGAAATGTTCAACATCCTTAGCTGATGATGGAAGTTACAAAATAATCCCATACTAGTTCAGAATTACTTATAATAAAGGGTTATTTATTTAGGGGAGACTCACAGATCACTGTCTTAGATCACAGTCCTCTACATAAATTGGGAACAAGAAGAGAATCTAGAAGCAGGAAGCTAGAATATGAAGCAAGAGAGTGAGCACAGCTGCATTTATAGTACAGGAGAGCACGCCCAAGTGGGCTGGTATTGTAAAGGCTATTGACCCGGAGCTCCCACAGCACTTTCCCCTTTTGTTTAAATAAGAGAGTTCCAAACTCAATACAAAACACTAGGAGCAGATTCAAGTATAAAGTTAGAATTACAGCCAGCATAAGAAATATTAAACAAGGAACATATCCTAAGGTTTTAACAAACATTCTATCCTAAAGAGTCTAAGTCTTATATTGGAAATGGCTTGGATAAATCATAAGAGGATAGTAACTATGTCTATCTTCTCTTCAATCCCACTGAAGGCCAGAGTTGTCTCTGTCATCTACTGTACATTTTGAGTAGGCAGGAAGTATTGTCAAGCATCTTCCAAAACCATCTTACCCTGTCTTTGCAAGATTTGACAGTCTTTTTCCTTGTATCCTGCTCTCCCAGTCCAGACATGATACACTTTGTCTTTGGCCAAGGCATGGGCAGTTCCAAGCCCAGTTGTGCCAAGAATAAAACAAACTCCAAGTGGAGTGCCTTTGGTACTCAACATTCTCTCAGGAATCTTCCTGGAAGCTTCAAAGATTAATGCAGGAAAATCTACTGTTGAAAACTTAAACATTATTCATATAAACATATATTCAATAAAAGATACAATATAGACAAAATGGGCATGGAGAAAAGTAAAATATTTCCTTGAAATCTATCTTCTTTCTGTCCCATACCAGATGGTTCCTGACATGAGACAAATTCTGAATATTTCTTTCAATAATATGCTTGAATTTAGAGGATAGCCATTGTTCAACTCCAAAGCCAGCTCTTAATTTTAATTAGAGATGTATAAATGTGCAGATAATCAAATTTTACCATGCAAATGATACAGCATAATAAGTCAGTTTTTTTTCTTAGCTTGTTGATTCTTTCTGGATAGGTATCTTTTCATCTATAGGCCTCTAGATGCCCAGGATCTCTTGACTCTTTGAAGATGAGGATTTTCCTGCAAAGAAAAGGACAGAACCTTGCCCCAACCCTTATGCAGTTTTCTTACCACCTGTATGGTTGTCACGGCTGTGGAAGAGCTGTCATTTCTCTTTCTTTAGAAGTTTCTCTTTTTCAAACTGAATCTTTATTTATTTTTATGGTATCCACAGCCTTTCTTCTCCTGTGGAAACAAGAGTGAAACCCCTTCTCCAACAGCACATCTCTTGGTTTCCATTGTGAGGTCAGCACATTCTTGAAATACACTGGCTGATTTAATTCAGAGGTTTTTTTGCTGTTACTCAGTGTCTCTCTGCTGCTGTTCTTCCTCTCTAATTAGTGTTAAGAAAATTCAAGGTTAATAAAGCATTATGCAATTGATTTCTGGGGGTATTTTCAATCCCTTTATGTTTGTTTAGGATAACCTTTATAGTTCGATTTGATCTTTCTATAACTGCCTGACCTGTAGGATTGTTTGGTATACCTGTAATATGCTTTATATTATAATAAACAAAAAACTTTTATTTTCTTAGACACATATGCTGGATCATTGTCTGTCTTTATTTGTGCAGGTATACCCATGATGGCCNTTGGTTATAGAAAGAACAAATAGGACATCTCTTTATAATCTCCTTAGCTTGTTGTCATGTAATAGAAAACTCTTTCTTTAAACCTTTGCTATTGACATGATGTTTCTTAGAAAATTCTGAGACATAGTTCCAATCAATAACTGATCAATTTCTGCATTACCTTGAGCTAGAGGACCTGGCATACCTGTATGGGATTGGATGTGTGTTATGTATATGGGACAAAGACTATTCCTGATTATGTTTTGAACCTGAATGAATAATGAAGTCAATTCTATATCATTTGGTATAAATTCAGTGGTTTTTAATATGCAAAACAACTCTTTCTGCATATTGTGAATCAGTAACTATATTAAGAGGTTCTTTAAAATCGCTTAATACCATGAAAATAGCATATAACTCTGCCTTTTGAACAGAATTATAAGGAATTTGTTCCACCTTACTTAATTCTTCTGATTTGTAACCTGATTTTCCTGAATTATTTGCATCAGTATAAAATGTATGGTCTCCAGTTATTGGTGCATCATGTACAATTTGGGGAAGAATCCAAGTAGTTCTCTTTATAAGGTTAATTCTATCACCTTTAAGATAATTGCTATTAATTTCTCCCCCAAAATAGCACAAGCTCTCTGTCATCGTTCATTGTCTTCCAATAATTTTTTAATTTCATCAGCAGTAAAAGGAACTCTAATCTCTGCTGGGTCTATCCCTGCAAGCAGATGAAGTGTCTGCACGAATGGGGAAGAGGAACAGGAAGCAAGAGTATGAGTGCACATTTTATAGCTGCATTTATAGTACAGGAGATCACACCCAAGTGGGCTGGTATCTTAAAGGCTATTGACCAAAGGAGCTCCCACAGCACTTAGCCATTAGGGAAATGGAAATCGAAATGACCACAAGATACCATCTTAAGCTTGTCAGGATGGCTAAGATCAAAAATATCAATGATAGCTTATACTGGAGAGGATGCAGAGTAAGGAGAACACTCTTCCATTGCTGGTGGGAATGCAAACTTGCACAATCACTCTGGAAATCAGTATGAAAATCACTCAGAAAACTGGGAATCAACCTACCTCAGGATCCAGAAATACCACTCTTGGACATAAATTCAAAGGATGCTCAATCATACTACAAGGACATTTGTTCAACTAGGTTCACAGCAGCATTATTGTAATAGCTAGAACCCGGACACAACCTAGATACCCTTCAACTGAAAAATGGATAAAGAAAATGTGGCATATTTATACAATGAAGTACTACTCAGCAGTAAAAAAACAATGACATCTTGAAATTTGCATGCAAGTGGACAGAACTTTAAAAAAAATCATTCTGAGTATGTTAACCCAGACCCAGAAAGATGAGCATGGCATGTACTCACGCATAAGTGGATGCTAACTAGCTGTAAGGAAAGGATAACAAGCTTAAGTCCACAAACCCAGAGAAACTAAGCAACAAGGAGAACCCTAAGAGAAACATGTGTAGATCGCCTTGGGAAGGGGAAATTGACAAGATCTCCTGAGAAAGTGAGAACATGGGGGTAAGGGGAAAAAGGAGGGCAGGAAGTGAAGGAGAAGGGGAGAAGTGGAGAGGGAGGAGAACTTGAGGGAACGGGATAGTCAAGACGGGGAAAGGACAGAGACAGAGAGCAAGGAAAGAAATATCTTGATTGAGGGGGCCGTTATGAGGATAGCAAGAAACCTGGCAGTAAAGAATCTCCCAAGAATCCACAAGGATGACCCCAGCTAAGACCCTAAGCAATAGTGGAGTGGGTACCCAAACTGGCTTTGCCCTGTAGTCAGATTGATGACTATCTTAAATGTCACCTTCATCAAGCAACTTATGGAAACAGAGGCAGAGAGCCACAGCTGAGCACAGGGCTGAGGTCCCAAATTCCAGTTGAAGAGTGGGAGGAGTGAGAATATGAGCAAAGGGGTCAAGACCACAATGGAGATACCCACTGAAATAGCTTACGTGAGCTAATGGGAGCTCACCAACTCCAGCCTGACAGGAAAGGAACCAACATAGGACCAAGCTAGTCGCATGGAATGTGGGTGACAGTTTTTTAGCTGAGGCAGATGACTGAGCCACTGGCAGTGGTACCACGATTTATCCCTACTGCTTGTACTGGCTTTTTGGAACTCATTCTCTTTGGAGGGATACTTTGCTCAGTATGGATATGGTATGGAGGTCTTGGTCCTTCCTCAAAGCAATGTGCCTTACTCTCTCTGAGGAGTGGATGAGGGGTAGTGTGGGGGGAAAGGTGGAGGGAATGGGAGGAGGGAAGGGAGTGGGAACTGGGATTATATGTAAAATAAAAAGATATTTTTTTAAAAAGAAGAATTGCACAATCATCTTGATAGAGGTAGAAAAAGCACGTAACAAAATTGTGCATTAATATTTAAAATACTCAGAGAAATAGAAATAAAAGGGAAATTCCTCAACAATGAAAAAACGTTAGAATGAAATCGCAGCTAAACATTTCATGTCACTGATTACCTGGCTGCCAAGATTAAGGGTACGGCGAGGCCAACACTATCCTCTCATGTTTAACCTTTGGTTGAGGGCTAGTGTAGCGAAGCTCAAGGAATTGACAAAATAATGCCACAGATTACAAAGGAAGCCTTACTTTTCTCATTTTTCTCTTTGTGAGGAGTCATTGATTTACTTAGTTTCAAAGACCGTAAAAGACAGAATGTAAAATCACTAAAATAATCCAGTAAGATGTAGGATACAATCTTAAAACATAAAAATCATGTGAATACCAAAAACTATGCAATAAATAAAATGAAATTTTGAAAAACTGATTTCATTTATAAAAACACAAAATAAAAGATACATAAAAACAACCTTGAGGAAGGATGCCCATGACCTGAACAATGTACAATAACTACTTCAAAGCTGCTGCATTGAACACAAGATCATGGAAGCCGATGGAAGTAGCAACAATTGTTTCCTGAATTGCAAAAGCCAATTTTCACCAATTGATGAAATCACAACCAAAATCCCAGCAGGTTTTTTTTTGCGGAGAAATTGGCAAACTGATTCTAATTTATATGGAAATGTAAAAGAGCTGCACTATATAATCCTGAAAATAAATGCATTTGCAGGAGAAACTTCATCCTAACTTTGTATATTTGTGCTGTAATTAAACCGCAACATCTGTGTCAGTCAGAGAGAGTCTTCTGGGAGTGCCTGAAGTTAAGAAAATGCGCACAGAAGTCTGGTGTAGAAACATGCTGGAAAGTAAATAGAAAACAATGAAATGTCTAGAAAATAATGAAGAAGTGTCTCTAGGTGACCTTAGGCTTGGTAATGACAATTTGGGTACATCAAAGTTCAATCCACAGAAGAAAGTATTCTTGAAGAAAGAACTTCATGAAACTTAAAAAAAAAAAAGATTGGCAAAAGGCACAGTTAGAACAAGAAGAAGATCCAAGCAGCTAGCAGCTGCAGTGAGTGCTCAAAAATTATGATCAGTCACTGCTCCTGCAGAGGACCTGGGTTTGGTTCTCAGCACCCAAATGGCGGCTCACAGCAGCCATTAATTTCTACTTCGGGAGATACAGTCCCCTCTTCTGGCCTCCTTGGATACCAGGTACATACACATAGGCAAAACACACATATACATAAAATACAAATTAATAAATATGCATAATGTTAAAAACATTAACCACAAAGTTGAAGATATTTGAGTATCTTTGGGGTACACATGTCTGATAAAAGACTGACATCCAAATTATTTCTAAATACCCTAAAGCTCAATAATAGGAAAATAACAAGTTTCAAACAAAGTGACAAAGCCAAACAAGATACACACAGGGCTAGCAGTCATATAAATGTGCAGCATGATATGACATTAAGAAACCGCACCTTAAAGTCATAATTAAACTTGCTAACTACACATTAAATGGCAAAGACCTAAAGCTCTGTCACCAAATGCTGGCCTAGACAAACAGGGAATTCTCATTCACTGCTGATGGTAATGTAAAATGGTAAGCTACTTTACAGAACATTTGGCATTTTCTTGTATCCTCAATACTTGACCATACTATCTAACAAGTAACATTTCTTGTGATCTACTCTAATGAATCAAAATCTTGTGTGTGTCCATATCTAAGCACGCACACAGACGTTTACAGCAGCTTTATTCATAGCTGACAAACGTATGTGGATGCAGAATGTCTCTTGGATGGGAAATGGTGTGCTGTCTGGGCTACACACATGCAAGGGACTGCATGTTTCAGCAACAGAAAGGATCCATGGTCTTCAAGAAAATGGAGAACTTTTAAATGAGTGTTGCTAAGTGAAAGAAGCCATTCTGCTCTGTCATTTGATTCTAGCTATAAGGCTTTTTGGAAAAGACAAAATCACAAAGCCAGAAAACAGGCATGGCATCTTCAAGGAACTTCCAGGAGGGGAAGAAAGGATGAATAGTGGAGCACAGAGGACCTTAGGAAAGGATTTTGTACACTACTGTTCTGTGGACACATGGCCTTTTCCATATGTCTATCCTAACCTGAGAATGTATAATGGAAGAGTGAACTCTGACATAAAGCATAGACTTTAGTTAACTATGCACCGATCCTAACAGCATGACAAATATATCACCCAGATGGAGGTCACTAATAGTGTCATTGTTATAGAGGTTGGTGTACGGGAAGTATTTGGAGGTCATTTTCTCTATCCACTAAAACCTCTCTAAAATTACACTGTATTAATGAAAACAAATATGTGTTATTGTCATGGTGAGTTACTAAAAACAGTCTAATCATGTAAGTTGTTAAACTTAGATTTAGAAATTTGAAAGTAGCATGTACTGTCACAGTAGTCACAGGAGTAAAGCTAAATCCATTGGCGGTGACAGTGAAGGCAAGAAACCCAGGATAATTACTGTTTCCATGTAATTCAGTATCTTAATCATGCCTCTGATACAGTTGGTGCTAAGTCTATAGCATAAATACTACCTTAATTTAAAAATGCGTATTCCAGTATCAAAATTTAGATTATCTGAAGATAATAGAATATGTGTACTGCAAAGGACTTTTCATAAATCTGGCTCAATAATGTAACAGCACTCCATTTACAAAGAAGGAAATTGTAGTTCAATGTAAAAAGATATTTATTCAGAAAGTTGCTGTTAAAATGTAGACCTAGATTCATATCTTTCTTTAGAAAATAAGTGGAATATTAAGAATCAACCTATAGGGAGAGGTTTTGGTTACACCAGAGATATCAAGTGTCAGCAGCAGTGTAGAAGGTAGAGTGAGCAGGACACATGGAATGAGAACGCTGGCTTGAGACAATGATGCCCATACTGTAACAGAATTAATTCCTGATGTACGAAAGCAAAGGTATTTCTCAAAGCTTAAGGGCATTACATATCAATACTGATACTTCTCTTCTAATATTCATTTTTTCTGTTCTTCCTTTAGGAAAAGACCATCACTTGTCTTACACAAGACATTGCCTTATTCCCTTAGGCATTACATTTCCCAGCTTTCCTAGCAGTTTATAATCTTATGTGGACAGATTTCTGAAGAACACATAAATTCAGCTTGTATGTTAAACTTCTGAGAAGCAGTGTAGAATTTGGCTTGGGACATGGGATGCATGGCTACAGTGAGCTAGAATTGACTGTCACAAGAATGAACTAACCCATATTAGCAGATGGCTTGGTGACAAGTCAAAAGGAACGTGAGACCCTGGGTAACCTTGCAATGCAGAAGTGTCTCTGCTTCCCTGGGCCACCCCTGAAACATGACTTAATATGAGAGAGACAAATCTTTCGCCTTGTTCAAATCATCTTCCTTTAATGTCTGTTAAAGTAGGCAAGACAGTCTTAATAATAACTCCACTAATAATAACTCCAGCTTAGTATTGGCACCTTTGTATATTTATCATCCATAAATATTTATTATGGACACTAATTTACCAAAGTATATTAATTTCTTTTTATGAATATGATCAAGATAGCTATTTTGAATCAATGAAAATAATATAATTTGCCAATTTTTACACCAGGACCATAAATTGCAATTTATTTATTACTGGTCTTTTAATCTAATGGAAATGGCGGCCATTAACTAATACTGCCGAGAGATTCAATATTAAATTTCATAGGTACTGTCTACTGGGTGAAGAGCACATTACTGCTGTTATTTATTTTCAGATTGGATGAGCATCAGTGGAACTTATTCTTGGCCAAATTCAACAGATTTTTCTTTCCTCTTCATAAATTCTGGAAACCATTCCAATACCTAACAGCAATTTATTCAATGAAAACAGTAGGAAACTGTCATGTTCTAATGTAGCCTCAATAGAGGCTGGGGTAAGAAGAAGTAACCACTGAGTTTGAGATGAATTTATTGAACACAAATACTTTTTTTAGTTGAGAATTTCATACCTAAATATAACATGCCTTAATCAATCTATCTTGATTCCCGCCCCTCCAGTTCCTCCTCTACTCCCTCCTCTTCCCAAAGAAAAAGGATTTATTTCTTCATGTGTGTGTATCTCTCCCTTGGTTTTTGTTTTTGTTTTTAATGTACCAAATCCACTTAGTGAGGAGTCTTTGTGTGGGGATAATTTACTGGTGCATAGGTAATAGGTAATAGTAATTTACTGGCACATAGGTAGCATTTGTGGAGGGCTACATCTCCAAATAATTCCTGTACCTTACCCAGGAGCCATCAGTTGCCAACAGCTACTCAGATAGGATTGGGGATCCCTAAATTCTCTCCCCATCCATGCCGGAGTTTTGGCTGGCTTGATCTTGTTCATGTCCTGTGTATGCAGTCACAGTCCCTGTGAGATCATGTGTCTAATGGTACTGTCAAATAGAGTAAACGTTTCATTGCAGATGTCCGCTACTGTTGACCCTTACCCTAGTTTTCCCTTCTCTCTTATGCAATGATTCCTGAGCCACAGGGATGGGTTGTAGACGCCTTGTGAGCACCACTAACTCGGTACACTGACCTATTGTACGGTCTCATAATTTGTTACCATCTACTGCAAAAAGAAGCTTCTCTGATTAGGGTTGAGAGATAAACTAATCTATGTGCATAAGAATAAGAATTTAGGGAACTGTTTAATACTATGTATGTTTATCAGAGTGATAGCATTAGGTTCTCCTCTAGAGCCTATAACCTAGCTGGTCAAGAGTTTTTGGCTCAGTTGACAGCACCCACCACGAGTTCTACCTCCTGTAGCAGGCTTTAAAGTCAACAAGACAGTGGTTATTTACTTCAATAACATATTCACCAATATTGTACCAGTGAGCATGCACCAGTGAGTCTATCTTTCCAGATCACTGACCATTACGGTTTTCAAAGTTCTCAGCTAGGTAAGATTATTGATAGAACCTTTCACAGAACCTTCTGGCATTATGAAATCTAGCCAGTAGTGATGAAGTTTCTAAATGAGTACATGATTGGTCTTTTCATATTCTAAGTCTTAAGTAAGGAGATCTTCAGCAATAAGCTCTATCTTCAAGTTTTGGAGAGTAACCAAGAGCAATGACAACTGCTTGTAATGTTCACAAGTCTAAGGGACCCCATTGACCGACAAATGGGAAAAAGTACCTTAAACTTGGCATTTTACTTGATAGTAAATGCTGTCTGGCAGATGCACCCCCATTATAGAGGAATTCCACTTAAACTTCCTATATGTACATGCATACACCACACACACACAGCACGCACACAAGCACACACACACGTATCTGTATGCACAGTGACACACACGTGTATGTGATTATGTTTTGGGACGCTTCCACAATAGTAGGTTTCCACACGGCGTTTCCAAGGGTCTTTGATGTTAATTATCTATCTGCGTACTCCATCCTCTCCTACTTCCACCCCAATTAACCCTTCTTGTGTCATTATTCCCTTCCCTACCTTCTTACCTTCAGTCTATTCTCTTTCCTTGAAATCGCCCACCTCCTTGCCTTCTTACTTACTCCTGACTTTTATGTGGAGTCAAACTCTCATTACAGGAGGAATATTATCACAATCCCAATTACAGGATAGTCGGCTTGACATAGCCCCAGACCCCAATTCAGGAAGAGTTTTTTCTTTCTCTGGGGATCGTGCCAACTCTGACCAGGGCTCTTTATTTCCCTTCAGTTTCTGTTGGCTTGCTCCCCACATAGAGAATGAGCGTTTTGCATTTAATTTAATTCCACTACTCCCCACTACTTGCTGTGGTTAAATAATGAGCATGTCCTCATTGTCTTAAATGGTGAACACTAAGAAAACTTGTGTAAAAATTTGATAAATACTTGCAATGTTTTTGAATCATGCACGAAATAGGTCACCAACTAGGAATTTAATTTTCCTCTAGTTAATTAATGTGCCTTTGAATTATTTGGACTCATATGCATTCAAATCATTCATTGGATGTTTCAATTAGCTAGTTAAGATTTCCATGTCTTATTTATTTAACATTTTATCCCAAGGTGAAAAGAAACAGGGGCTAATCAAAATGTTATTTGAAGATCCCCTGTTTAGACCTCCCAGTTTAAATAGATGTGTTAAATGATTAAGAACTCTAGACTAACAGGATAATTAAAATATTTCCTACTGAATATTTCCATCCATAATCACTGGATTTGAATTCTTGAAGTTAAAGAGGTTTTAGTCACAAGTGTGAACACTCCTGTGGGTGCATGACTGTGAGCATCATTAAGTGTGTATGTGTGTATATGTGTGAATCCATGTGTATATGTATATGCTTGTGTATGTGAATACATGTGTGTAGTGTGTGCATGTGTGTATATATGTATATGTGTGTAATTTTATGTATGTGTGTATATTTGTATATATGTGTGTACGTGTATATGAGTATGTTTATGTATATGTGTGTATATGCATGCATGCTTGTTTATGTGTGTATGTACATACATGTGTTTCTTTGTGCATTTGTGTGTGATTATATGTATGTAAATGTGTGAGTATGCAGCTCTATATTTCTGTATGTGTGTAAGTGTATGAGTGTCCGTTGCATATGTATATGATTGTGTGTGTGTATTTGTGTGGACATGTGCATGTGAAATCCAAAAGAATCCTTTTATTCAGTATAGATCATCTGTCACCTGTATTTCTTAGCCTCAGCTTCATGAGAAATTGATGTGCCCACTCTGTTTCCTTGCTTTTACTAATTCCAAATCAGTGTCATGTGTTGAAGCACTATGTTGCTGGACCATGTTTATGACATTCCCCCTACACTGAAGATATTAAATTATATTCTTGCAACCTGTAGGAAGGTCAATCTTATTGAATAATTTAGAAGTATATGTAGTGAGAAATAATTGGTCACTGAACTGAAAAGAATAAATGGTGGTAAAGTGGATGTTGGAGACAGTAGGAAGTGGGGATGCTGAGTCCCCCTACATAGACAGAGGTTGTTCCCAGCTGCCCAGACCCAAAACAATCACACAGAAACTATATTAAATACAACACTGCTTGGCCAATAGCTTAGACTTCTTATGAACTCTTACATCCTAAATTAACTCATACCTATTATTTTATGTCTTATCACAAGGCTTGTGGTTTACTGGTAAGGTTCCAGGACATCTGTCTCCTTTGGCAGCTACATGGCATCTCACTGAGTCCAACTTCTTTCTCCCAGCATCCAGTTTAGTTTTTCTGACTAGCTTTGTTCTGCCCTGGCTGAGGCCAAAGAAGCTTCTTTGTTAACAAATGATAATAAAACATTCACAGCACACAGAGGGGAATCCCACATAACCTCTTATTTTCTGTCTAATTAAAAAGAAAGATTTTAACTTTGAAAGAGCAAGATTAACAAAAGAGTTATCAAACAAGAATTATAGTTACAATATTTAGTCCATTTAAATTTGACAAATTAAGGAAAATATTCCATCATCTCTCTTATCTTTGTGAGTCTAAAGTTTTATATCCAACTTATCTTTTACAATTATAACTATCTTTCTTCAACTCCACCAAAGACTCTAAAAAGATAGAATATTACCTAAGTAAACAGGGAGTGCGTTGTAAGCAACTTCTAAAACTCTAGAATTGACAGAGACATCTTGGTACCTGGACAGTCACCTTAAGTTTCTCTGTAACATTGGGGCATCCATCTTCAGACTACTGACCCACAGTATCTGGCAGGAAATTTGAAAGACTGTCTCACCTCTATTGGCAGTTTGTCAGTCATTTTCTTCTGTATCATGCAGAATGTCTGGAAGACTCTTTTATGAAGTAGGAACCCTAAAGGACAATGCCATCTTTGGAAAGCTCAGCAATCACTTTTCTATGGGTCCTGCATGTCGAGTTCATACAGCATACCATCAAGAAGTCCAGGCAAGAGCAGTTTCTTTCCCAAATGGCTAACAAACTCCATAAGAAGCCTCTTTGATGCTCATCATCTTCTTAAAGTAGATTGGTGCTGCCAGGAGCAGCTGTGTCTCATTCTCATGAAAAACCCTAAATTCTTAAAACATTTTAAATGCCATATTCTGTTAGTCTTTGAAAGGTTTGAAGAATACCTATGCATCTGAAATATATCTATGGTACATCTAGAAAACCTAACTAACATGACTACAAGGATGACTATTATAGATGACTACCTATTAACCTGTATTTCTTACCTATACATTAAATTTTAAATGAGCTGTATAAACACAACACCTTAATCAAGAGCTAAAAAAATACATAAACAAAATTGGCTTTAAATTTCTATCAATAAATCAATGTCCCTACCAATGCAAGGCATTCATGTCTATAGCATATCCCCCTTTAAATGTAAACACATATTTATAAACAATCATTTAGAGAATTATTTAAAAAATTCAAGGAAAGATATTTTATAAAGAGGGGGTCTGTGATGTGTTTCATAGTAGATAAACCATTGCTTGCTTAATACTATTGGAGAGAGTTTACAACAAAGAACAGTGGCTTGCACCACTTTTCCATCTGTCCTTCCTTCTCTCCCTCTGTCCTTCTCTGACTNCTCTGACTATCCAATCTAATATTCTTTTATGAGAGGAAGAAAAATGACTCCTCTTTTGCTTCTGCATTTACTCTCTCTTTAGAATTCCACAGACACATAAAAACACAGTTGTATTTCTGTGGACACCACTGAATGTGAATCCCTTTCTCAACTAAAATGGCCTGATCATTATTCTCCTCTTGAACAAAGGCAAATGATTGTGATTGCTTTCTGAAAGTGGAGCTGGGATATACATAAATTTAAATACACTTTTTACTTACACATTTGTTACTTCTCAGTGAGCCTCCTGTGTGCCTGGGAATGATGAGCAGGCAACCCGATCCAAATGCTGCATGGGGGTGATCAAGATGGCCGAAGAAAAGATTCCTCATAGTGGATTTTCTAAAGATCTCTTGTGTAATAAATAATAAAACCCACATTTTTAAGACTACAAATAAGAATATTTTAAATTATTTTCAAGAATATGTCAAAGACTCAGGACAAATTAGAAAATAATCAGTCACTTATCAAAGTGATCAAAATGTCCAATTCATCTACTAATTTACTGATTTGACAAAGCTAAAGAAACTAGTTTCCAGAGGCCCACAGGATGTAAAACTACATGGGTAAGAGCATACTTTCATTGAATTAACTCATTTCATTAGAAAGACTATATTTTGGGCTTCAGTCAGAATACAAATTAGTCAGTCAATTTCCTCACTTCTGAATAAAAACCACACCAAACACACTTTGACATATCAACTCTATTCTTTAAACCTCTTCTTTTCTTCTTAAAAATATTTTTCAATGATATTTTTAGTTATTCTTTGAATATTTTGTGCCTATCTATAATACTTTTAAAAATTCTATTCATGTCCACTATCCCCTCAAAGAGCCTCCCTCCAGGACTCTTTCAAACTTTGTTCTCATCTTAGTATAATGTAACTCAGAAAACTGTTCAAGTCTTAAGTTTAAAATATAGTTCTAACAGAGAAATATACTTGAGTTCCCATCTGCCTAGGTCAAGAAATGGACATCTTCAACATGGCCCTATATGCCTGTTTATATGTGTTTCTGATTATTTTTCTATGGTCAAAAAGAGTGAAATGTAAAACTCACATCTACAAAGCTTAGGAAAAGAAACAAGATTTTGCTGAATGTCTTCACTAACCATTGATAAATTCCACCAATCACAACTTTTTATCAAGCTGCTTGCATTGATAGAGTAAGTTAGATCCAATACATAGCAAAAATTGATTTTTCATTGATAGATATACATACAGGGCCAGCTAATGAGTGCTACAACATTTCTTCTTAATCAAATGCCCTGATGGGATGGTTCTGGGTCTAGGATGAGGCAAAAGTATGATTTGATACCTTGGTCTCCATACATCCTTCCTTTTGTTCTTCGGAATTTTCCCTTTCTATCTCTCTCTTCTTCCATTTCTCTCTCTCTCTCTCTCTCTCTCTCTCTCTCTCTCTCTCTGTATGTGTGTGCCTAAGACTGTTTCAATTGGGCAGTTATCTATGATGATAATGCATCCCTAGATTTCCTCAAATTTAATGGTGACTTTGATATTTATTAAATGACATTTTAATCCAAATAAAAGTGATTATTGTAATGTGTTTCATTTGAATGAAAACTTTGAAAATAATTTAAAATATTCTTATTTGTAGTCATAAAAATGTGGGTTTTATTATTTATTACACAAGAGATCTTTAGAAAATCCACTATGAGGAATCTTTTCTTCGGCCATCTTGATCACCCCCATGCAGCATTTGGATCGGGTTGCCTGCTCATCATTCCCAGGCACACAGGAGGCTCACTGAGAAGTAACAAATGTGTAAGTAAAAAGTGTATTTAAATTTATGTATATCCCAGCTCCACTTTCAGAAAGCAATCACAATCATTTGCCTTTGTTCAAGAGGAGAATAATGATCAGGCCATTTTAGTTGAGAAAGGGATTCACATTCAGTGGTGTCCACAGAAATACAACTGTGTTTTTATGTGTCTGTGGAATTCTAAAGAGAGAGTAAATGCAGAAGCAAAAGAGGAGTCATTTTTCTTCCTCTCATAAAAGAATATTAGATTGGATAGTCAGAGNTAAAAATGTGGGTTTTATTATTTATTACACAAGAGATCTTTAGAAAATCCACTATGAGGAATCTTTTCTTCGGCCATCTTGATCACCCCCATGCAGCATTTGGATCGGGTTGCCTGCTCATCATTCCCAGGCACACAGGAGGCTCACTGAGAAGTAACAAATGTGTAAGTAAAAAGTGTATTTAAATTTATGTATATCCCAGCTCCACTTTCAGAAAGCAATCACAATCATTTGCCTTTGTTCAAGAGGAGAATAATGATCAGGCCATTTTAGTTGAGAAAGGGATTCACATTCAGTGGTGTCCACAGAAATACAACTGTGTTTTTATGTGTCTGTGGAATTCTAAAGAGAGAGTAAATGCAGAAGCAAAAGAGGAGTCATTTTTCTTCCTCTCATAAAAGAATATTAGATTGGATAGTCAGAGTCAGCAAAGGACAGACACACAGACAGAGGGAGAGAAGGAAGGACAGATGGAAAAGTGGTGCAAGCCACTGTTCTTTGTTGTAAACTCTCTCCAATAGTATTAAGCAAGCAATGGTTTATCTACTATGAAACACATCACAGCCCCCTCTCTTTATGAAATATCTTTCTTTGAATTTTTTAAATAATGTCAGCACTGAACATAAATTTACAATAGTTATTTGGTAGTTAAATATAAATCTTTAAAATGTACTGTCTATTTAAAATATCGGCATGTATCATATCTACATAATATTATATGTAAACATGTATATTATATACCATACAAATATTATTTAAATATTCATTTTTATTATAAGACTGATGAATTCATTTGACTTAATAAAATTAGGCACCTAAACATGTCAGTATAGACTGTGACCCTTTCCATCCTGGGTGTCTTGTTACTTCTCAAAAACAGTCATGATGCAGACTTTTGTGCATGCCCTTAAAGAAATGAATACAAAATACATGCATAATGAGCATAGCTAGGGAGGTCTCAGTCCTCTAGTATGAGAAATAGTTTCCTTCTTTCCCTGGAACTAACTAATTTCAATCTCTAGGTTCTGGCCAGCTATGAAATTCAAATTAAGTCATTCACAAATGCAAAGACCTGCTTTCCACACCCACAGAGCACCTTGCCTCCCAAGGGCACAGTGATCTATGTTGAACTGACACCCAGGATCAGTCTCTACCAGGAAGCATCATTCTCATCCGTTATCAGCAGGACAGTCATTGCTACGTCCTCATTGTTCCCTTGGGTGCTCTTTGTCCAGATTCTGTACCAGGCTTTGGAACATGAGGTTATTTGATACAGCTAACAACCTCCTTCTGATAGATTTTCAACTCCTAGCTTGCTATCTAGGATCACAGTAGGGCTTCCTAATACTAACAAGAGCTGTAAACCTCTCCACCTCCCTAGATTCTCTTTTACAAATTTAAGTACATTTTTTGACTGTGCTTATATATTATGAACTATATCTTAGAGCATGACTGTCTTTAATATGCCAGGAGGTCTCAAAACAAGTATCAGACTAATTCTTATAAATCTGTTAAATATATTAGACAATGGTATACAATTTCAAAACATATAAAATGACTAAAACATACAATGTTATCTAACCTTTTTAAAATGGTAACAATATGATTTTTCCTCGTTTAACTTTGTGAAGATTAAAATAATCACATTAATTATTGTGAATAAGATTCTGAATAGGCAGTGAGTGCTTTATTGAGAAAATGAGTTCATGTCATCCCTATGCAGAGTTTCTATTGAATTCACGCTTGGACATGAGGACCAACCCTAGTTAAACATAAGGATTGGTTGAAAAAGTCAATATTTCATAAGAAAAGATATCTAAAAAATAAATGACTTCCTAAGTTATAGTAGTTCCTATTGACTTGCAATAACTTAAACTGTTTTAAGATACTTAAATAAATTGGTCTAGTTATGTGATTTTTCTCGGGGGAAGGGTTTTTGTTACCAGTTTTAGAAGCTATGTATTTTGGCTGAGGATAAGCATAAATGAATAAATAATAAGATGTTAATAAAATTCCATTTGTATAATTTGCATTTGTATATTTTTAAATTTCTCTATTTGTCAAATTCTTTTCAAGGATTATATATTTGAGGACTAGCTCCAGTGATCCCCACAGAGGTTGATCTGGTTGTACCACTCCAGCACATATACCCAAAGGACCCTACTTCCTATACAGCTTGCATGAGCATGAGAGGCATGCTCATCCATGTCTATAACTGCTCCTGTAACAGTAGTCAGGACAAGGAGACATCCTAGATTCCTGTCACGTGATGGCAACGTGGCACGTCTGCACAATAAGGTTTGATTCAGCGGTAAAGGCGAATGGAATTATGAAATATGAGGGTAAATAGCCGGAAGAGGAAACATACTGAGTGAGGCTATCCAAATCCAGAAAGAGCAAAGGCCTGTGTTCTCACTCACATGTGGATCCTCGCATCCAGGCTTTAGATGTGGCTATTAAAATTGAGGAAGCTGGGGACCATTGGTGGGAATGGGAAGAAATATTTGAAAGGAGTGGAGCCAGAATGACACAAGTGATTTGAAGAGAAATAATGAGGAGGAGAAACTGACATCTGGGAGATTTAAAAGAGCCACGTGGAAACCAGTTTCTTTCCAGACCTCTCTCTCTCTCTCTCTCTCTCTCTCTCTCTCTCTCTTTCTCTCTCTCTCTCATCTGAAAGAGTAAATTGTGGTTAATAAAAATTTCCCAAGGACAAAAGAGATTACATATTGCTCCTCCTTAAAATATAATGTGCCCAGATACATGATAAATAAATACAGGCTTCAGGTGACTCTCATATTTTTTAAACAAAATAAGCAAATGATTGCCTACCCTCTCACATTCATTCTACCCAGGTCCCAGGGTCCAGGAGCAAGCACACAGTTCATGTAATGTAAATGCTTTAGAGTTATTTCCACATATGCATGTGATATGTTTCTGCCAGACAGCCCTGATGAATCTTCATTGTTATTTTTGCACTAGTTTTGTGAATTCCGTGCATGTTGTTACCTCTCTGCTTTAATACTCTATTAAAACCTTTGAAGGATTAGGTATTTACTACAGCAACTTTGTCCTATGTCACTTTTGGTCAAAAGGATTTTTAGCACCAACAGAATCACCTTTCAGCTCTGTAATTATATCCCTTCATTGTTTTTCTGGATTTGGGCTGATTTGCCTTTTCATTGTTTCTTCATTCCATTTTCTCATATTTGTAACAAAATAAAGGAGACTATATGCAATGAATATTAAGATAATATTTACAATAATAAACATTCTATATTGGAAAAAGGAATTGATGGACTACACATTCTCTTCATTCAGAGATCTCTGTAACTCAGGAACATTAACATCTTATACCTGCATTAAACTCAATGAACAACTGAAAAAAATGGGGTGTGGGGGTGCCTGTGAAAGCTTGAGTTCTACACACTCCCAGGGAGCTGGTGGTGAGGGTGATGATGAGTCAACCAGCCTCACAGAAGGCAGAAAAGATATCAGCTCGGAAGTCGAACCAGTGGAAAGCACTGAGCTGGAACAGGGAGGACACCCGGGCAGTGAAAGACTCTGTCTGCCTCTGCACCTTAGGCCTTTGTCCACTAGTGCCCATAGCCTTGGCACATAGCCGTACAGCATCCCTGACAACAGAAAGACCCTAGCAAAGAGGGCCCATCATTCGATAGAGTTCTGCCATAAAGCAATACGACCCACATAGAATGAAAACGAGCTGTACACTGTGAAACACTTGAGCGAGCTTTCCTGCCATAAAATCATAATAAACAAGAATTATGATTGCTGGGACACTACAGAAAGAGAGGAGTGGACAGGTATCCCGAGCTGATCTTCAGGAAATCAGGCACTCTTACAGAAGTCTTCCGGCAGACACACAAAAATCTGCATTTCCTTGTGAATTTGTCAACAAACTTTTGACAGCTTGGTGGTTTAAGTGAAATCCAATGCTTCTTTCTTTGTCATCATATTTGCTAAATTATATGTAACACTGAGGATCTTTTACTGGTTATTAACAATTTGTCTTTTGTTTTTTAAAAAAGTCTTTTCCTTCTTTGTGTTGTTGTGGGAGCCCGGGAGATGGCTCCTTCCTTAATGGCGTTTGCAGGGATCATGCATCTACACAAGCTCACCGCTTCCCTGTGCATACTTTATAACCTTTTCTCACTGTAAGAGAAATCCTTGCTGGGATTTTAATGGAAATTATATTAAACCTATACATCAATGTGGGGGCAATTGTCATCTTTACTCTGTTGACCCTCCTCATTCATGAACAAGCTTACTGTGTTTCTCCAACTTCATTTCTTCTGCTATACTTAATTTTTTTTCCAACATACAACATCCACACACATTTTGTTGAGTGCATAACGGAAGATACGTTTCCCTGGAGCCACTGTGAATCTTGTGTTTCATCTCCATGCCTTTCTATTTGTTATTAGCCTTAGAACTGAGACTGATAAATGTCTACTAATGTTGTACATTTCCAGGTTGCCAAGTTCACTTACTAGCTATTTTATTAAGTAGAGATAATTTCTCGATAGTCTCTCTAAGCCTTTCTTTTTTTAAAAAAAAATCATGAATGGATGTCAAACACTGTATAAATTCTGTTTTCCTTCTTTATTCTATTGATAGGAGAAAGCATCTTAACCAATTTTCAAATGGTCAAAAGAGCTCTTAAAAATAAATGCATTCTTAAATCTTTATAATAACTTATATTTGGAGATGCATATTCTTCAATGCACATTATTAATCAAAATGGCTCCTATTTTCTTGTTTTTGCTTTCTTCATCTCCTTTTCTTATAATCTGATAACACCCTTTATAAAATTAATTGTGAATCTTTCTCTTTGTCTCTCTCTCTCTTTCTCTCTCCTTGGAAGAGATGAAATACACCTACTGGTAATTAGCCAATTCTAAAACTCTACACATGGTATTTCTTCTCAGAGGTCTTCAAATTATGAGCTATGTTGATTTAATAGAGAGCAATTACTCTGATGATTTGTTTTTACCTAGTTTGAGTTTGGGGTTTTATTGTTGTAAAAGAATTGATCCACTATTATTAAACTGCAAAATTTAGTGTCAGGCTATTCTTGTTATCCTCTTATGATACATGTTAAAATGCAGGAAGTTTAATATTGCACCATCATTTATTCCTGATAAAATTTATAGCTTCTGCTTGGTCTTGGATTTGTTAGAGGTTGACTATTTTGTAGAGTAATTAGTTTCTTTATACTGATGTTATCTATTGTTTGATTTTTAAGTGTATTGACTGCTCTTCTTTAGTTCTTTGCCCTGATCACTTTCAATTTGTTCTTTTTGTACTTTTTATGATACAGAAAAATGTATAATTTTTTACTTTTTTCTCATTTCTAATGTAAACATTTATTATGGTGAGTTGCACTGAATAGTTGTGCCCAACATATTGTATATGCTTTGTTTTTATTTTATTTTAGAGCAACTGAATGTTTAATTTCTTGAAAACTAGACTTTTCTTCTTCTTTATGGACTATTTAGAAATGTGATATTGAATCTATAACAGTAGAGATATTTCACTTTTAACAATTGTTGATACTGTTCTAAATGCCTGATTTATGAGGTATTATGTGCCTTTTTTCTTAAAGGTACAAGATGAAGGGCTTATTTGGCCTCATAATTTGAGGGCACATAGCCAGAAAGACAGAGTGGTAAGAATGAATCCTTGCACTGGCAAGAAGTGTGTGGGGATGTTTGCTCATTTCAGGTAAGATCAGAGAAATGAGAAATGGCACTCATCTCTCCTTCTTCTCTCATTATTCTGGGGCACCCAACTCATGGAATGATCCTATACACATTCAGGGAGAGTCCTCAATTTGTCCTCCCTGGAAACACGTTCAAAAACACACCCAGAAGTTTGTCTCCAAGAGATTCCAAGTCCAGGCAAATTGACAAATTATGCAGTTATCCATCATAAGTATAGTATAATCACAAATATGATCATAAGATACCTCCCAATTTAAATGCTTAATATTTATTTTTGGTTCAAGATATGGTCTACAAAGATGTGGAAAGAAAATGGATATCTGCTGCTACTTACTTATTACCATGTTCTATTTGTGTCAAATCTCTTTTGCTTTTTGGTTATGTTTTCAACATTTCCTTAATCTTGCTGATTTTATGTCTGGTTGTTTTATTGGTTGTCAGTGGGTGTGTTAAAGTGCCCTGATCTAAGTGTAGATTCATCTATTTTTTTTTGTTTCAGTTCTGCGTTTTTTTTGTTCATGTCAGGTTCTGTTAACTGAGACCACAATTGCAACCATCGTGTCCTCTTGATGCACCAATCCTCCTGTTATTGTGAAGGTTACGTTTCATTTTCAGACATTTTCTTTGCTATGAAACATTAAATGACCAGACATTAAGACAGCTAGTCCTGACTGGCTTAGAGTTTCTTTTGTGTATGTAATTAATGTTTGAATGGTACACACCTTCATTTGTTTCGTTTTCCCTTTCCTATGCCATGAAATTTTAGCTGAGTTTCTTGTAAGTGGTTTAGAAATGTCCAGCTTTCTATTTATGCTACTGGTGTGCCATGTGAGAAGTGCGTTCAAGCCACTGTGTTCATTGGGTCTGGGTTTACCAAGTTACTCTTAGATTTGTCTTAGTCTCTGTGGCTCCTCGACCCTCTGATTCTCCTTCCTTGCTTTCTTGGAAGTTCCTTGAACATTTGGGGGCAGATTCCTTCCAGATTTGTATTTGAGGAGTATGTCTTCTTTAGTATATAGAATTGTGTGTTTTACATAATCTATGAGTTGTTACTCTGTGTTAGTGTTCGTGGAGACAGAGAGAGAGAGGGAGAGTTAAAGAGAGGAAGAAATAAAAAGAAGGATAGAAAACCTAACAATGTGCCCATCACATGAAGCATAGAACCCTCACTTCTTATATCACTTAATTTTTGCCACTTTTTGGTGTCTGTAATTTTGTTTATTTTATCTTATTGAAAATATTTTTCTCTCAACATGTTCTGATTACAGCTTCTCTCCACCAACTCCTCCCAGATCCTCCTCAACTCACCAGCCACCTAAATCCACATACTTTCTTTCTATTTCTTGTTAGAAAACAAACAGGAATCTAAGAGTCAATAATAACACAAAATAAAAACAAACCAGAATAGGACCAAACAAGCAAAAGGGAGGGGTAGTCAAGGAAAAAGCACAAGAAACACATACAGGCACAAAGATACCTTTGAATTCGGTCTCTCAAATCTCTCTTTGTGCCTGGGGAGTTTTAGCCTCTCCCTCCTTCCTTTCTTTCCTTGCACCTTCCCTTCTTTCTTTTTCAATTTTTTTATATTTTAAATTAATTTATTTTTAATAAATTTTTCACACTGTATCTTTTGGTCACATTCTCTCCCCTCCCCTAGCTCTTTCCAGACTTTTCCTGCCTTATTTAGTGAAATGCTATTCCAACCACTTTTCTCCTGCTTCTGTTGGGCCACACTAATACACATGGTAGTTCTTCTACTATTCACTCCAAATACATAAGTCTCTCTTAAAATTTCAGCCTATTTTTACCCGGGTGGTGGTGGTGCATGCCTTAATCCCAGCACTCGAGTGGCAGAGGCAGGCGGATCTCTGTGAGTCTGAGGCCAGCCTGGTTTACAAAAGCTAGTTCCAGAACAAGCCCCAAAGCTGCAGAGAAACCCTGTCTCGAAAAACCAAAACATAAAAAATAAAAATAAATTTAAAAAATCAGCCTATTTTTTTAGCTGTTGTTCAGACACTTAAAATTCAGTTAATCTGTTGTCAAGACTGCTAATACAAAATGCTTGCAGAAATGTCACATAATTAAATAAACAAATAAAAAAACAAGAAGGATTTATCTGTGGATAAAGCTACTATAATTAACAAATTACTTTCACTTGAATTTTGTGATGGTCCATGGATGATGAAACACAGAATTGCTTTGCAATGTTACAGAAAAATAGAATTAGAAGTTATTCATTTGGCTGCAGATAATCCGTCTCTTTCTGATGCACAGAGCACCTCTTCTCTCATTTTATCTTCTTTTTCTGTGCTATAAACAACAACACACAATCTCACATTCAGTGTAAATTAAGCCATCAAGGGAGAAGTTACATTCTCATGTTTTAGAGCACCACCCACAACCTTGCTTTCTCGGACTTGCAAACATGCACGATCTTATTGACAGATGCTGTCTGTGGTGATGTTGGGGCTGTGCGCACCCATCCACACACAGTGTTTCTTAGTCCCGAGCCTTGGTGGGGACAGCAAATGAATATTTTTTGGCACATACTAAGAAGCCTGAGAAAAGTAACATTATAATTTATTTCTATCTAAATTTCTCCATTTTAGAAAAGGATGGTGAATTGCTCCAATTTCCCATAAAACTAGCTCATTTTGATGAATACCGGTTTGTCTCCTGATGCACGATATTAGAGAAACAGAAAATAAACACGTGTACACACATTCAAATGTCTCCAACCTTTTATTTTGAATCAGACAACTGCTTTTTGTTCTTTTCAATGATTCAGTAGGTAATTAACACTGTACCATACTGTGAATGCCACTTGCATAATATGAACATTCAACAATATTAATATTCCCTTTCTTAGAAATAGAAATGAACCTAAAAGGCCTTTAACAGCTGTTTGAAGCATATTTTGTAATCATATTGGGCATTTGTTCCTGTAAACAATGAAATGGTGATCTGTTCTTCAAGGCTACAACTCTGCCTCATTTTTACAACCTGATCATTTATAATGGAAGAAAGCAGGCTGCATTATGAATGGATTTCCTGATAAATTCATCTCAATATAAACCTCTCCCAAATATCTCTTTTCCTCGGCTTCTTCCCTGGAATTATTGAATATTTGAATCCTGAAATTTAAAGCAATTGCAAACAACACTGACAGATGTCCTCTGAAATAGTACCTTACAAATAGAGCAGCTTCTTACTCGCATCTTTTGCCAATAATAAATATGCAAATGAAAATATTTCATATCATTTTTATGTGAAGGAATAAATGGAGACTTCTACCATTACCTAAGCATCAAACGCTGTCTAAAGAATGTCTATTGAGGAGGGCGTGACATGGAAAAGACACTGAGAGGAGAGCCACAAACAAATCTCCAAGTGGTATTTTTCCCTTCTGGAATTTTATGGCATACAATGAACCAAGTGTAACTTTTTTTTTTCACTTCACAAAAGGTATAGATGGTGGGAAAGTTTCACTGAGTGAATGAAGCGCTTTACAAACATGAGGACCTGATTCTGGGTCCCCAGTACCCATGTAGAATTTTGACAGGTGCATCTTTTACCATCTGTAACCCTAGCTCTTGGCCGTGAAGATGGGAAGACCTTTAGGACATGATGGTCAGCCTGTCTAACATAAACAGCAAGCTCAAGGTTCAGTGAGAGACTCTGTCGCAGAAACCACGATGGAGAATTACTGCATACAACCCTTGGTGTTGAATGCTAGTGCAAGGCTCTGTGGGCTTCCAAATGGGCCCCACTATGCTAATAACTAATAACTAACTCCAAATTTGTGTGACAAAAAAATAGTATTTATCCCTGATGCTACCTGTACCCCACTGATGCTTTAAGTTGAGTGAAGCCCTGCTCTTAATCACTGTCCCTTGTGGGTATGGGGTGACAGAATGTCCACAACTATAGGGTCACTGTGGCACAGAAAAGAAGCAACATGGTGAATCACACACTAGATCTCCATAGATTCTCTCTAGAGGGGACACTTCACTGCTGTCCACTTTCCTCCTAGTGTTTCATTGGCCAATGTAAACCACATGACATAAGGGATTTGTGATAACCTCAGGAGAAGCAGAACTCTGCCATGAGCTCTAAAGCCTCCAAATCTTAGATTTCTACCGATAAATAAAGATTCCTTGGTGTGGTTGCTCATGCATATAATCTCAGTACTTAGGGAATAGAGGCAGACAGATTGCCTCACATTTGAGGCCAATATGGGTTATGCCAAGGAGGCCTAAGCTGGAGTGACATCCTGTCTCAAAAACAAAACAAAACAAAAAATAAAACAATGAGGAAATGACTACTACTCCTAAGACTAAAAACACCAGCTAAATTTGCACCACAAGCACTGCCTCATATCTGTGTTTGTCTCTCTGAGTGAGGCAACACCAGGACTTCCTCTAAATCATCACAGAAAACGCTTTTCATAGGAGCAATACTGTCTCATCAGTGAACTCTATCTCCTGGAAGAAGTTACCTTCTCTCAACGTGCCTCATGTAAATGTGCTCTTTCAAATCACTTGGTTCTTAAGGATTCTGGGGTGATGATAGCTAGTCGCTCATAAACGTAAGTAGCTGAGAGCTTCCTAAGCTAATTTCTGCCTAGAACCTTTGTTGTTCAATCATTTCTCTTCCGTTCTTCCACTCGAGCTGCCTTTGGACTTCCTGAACTACTGTAGAGCCATTGCTCTGAATTGGCTAGCCTTAGATTGCCTTTAAACCTGTTTCCCTGTGTAAAACCCTGCTGGCTGAAGCCAACCTCATGTGTGATGGAGTCTTTACAGGTTGCGGTTTGTAAAACTGTAGCCAGTCATGGTCTCTCCCTCCCAAATGAAATGCATTCTTGTCACTGTGAATAAGAGAAAAACATGTCTGGGCTAAGGGAAAATTAGAAGCCCACTTCTAAAAAAGGTCTGTGCTTTTCTAAGTGCACTCTAATGCTTTCCTTTCCCTGGTCCTAGTAACCAGAGTGGTCACCAACTCAATAAAAACATCATGGTTTGCTAATGGCAGAAAAAAGTTTTACCTTCTAATTCTATTTACTTGCTATTGTCATATTTACTATGTGTCTTGGAAATACTTTGTTCTTTCTATACACAGTGTAGGCTTAGAGACACTTCTCTACTCTGGCTATTTAAATATGTGTGTTTGTGCATATGAGTGTGTTATATGTATGAGTATGTGTATATGGATACTTGTGTGTGTGCGTGTGTGTGTGTGTGTGTGTGTGTGTGTGTGTGTTTTCATCTTACAGCTGTAGTTCATTTTCCAGGGAAGTTAGGGCTGGAACTCAGGTCAGGAATGTGGGGGGCAGAAACTGAAACAGAAGCCATGGAGGAGTGCTGCTTTATGACTTGCTCCGTGTGGCTTGCTCAGCCTGCTTTTTCATACATCGCAGGTCCACTTATTTAGGGGTCGAACCACTCAGGCTTGTCTGGGCCCCCCCACATCAATCATCAAGCCAAAAATTGCCCAGCAGGCTTGCCCAGAGACCAATCTGCTGGGATTACTTTCTCAACTGAGATCCCCTCTCTCCAAATGACTCTAGCTTGAAGATGACAAAAAATTAACGAGGACAGTGTGAACTGGTTTATATGTGTGCATGTGTGAGTACATGTATGTATGTATGTGTGTGTTTCTGTTAATACTCTTTGAAACAGACAATAGACTTTAACACTGAGAAAATAAATCTGGTCCATCTTTTTTTACCTATGAGGACATTATGGCTCAGAAAGGTCACACTAAAAAAAAAAGAGAAAATTCTGGGATTCTTTTTGAAAATTATCAAAAATATTTTAAAAATTTGCAATGGACAAATAAAGGCCAAAGCTAATAAGAATAGTAATCACTGTCAAGCCATGATTGATGCTTGGAATATGATGATCATGCTATTTTAAAGAGACATAAAATTACTTAATACAGATTTACTGAACAGTTTCAAGTTTACAGAAACAATGATTGCTAGCAGTGTTACAGGAGCTTCTGAGGACACAGGAAACCTTGGCAATGAGTTAATTGTGAATGTGTTCTCCATTTGGGGAATGAGGGAAACAGCATCTGACTGCCTTTGCCATTGCCTGGTGTAGCTCAGAGCACAGGCAAATGGATAAAGATGGATTATGAATACTGCAGTTTCATTTTGATCATAATACTCCACAAACTATGAAACCCTTTGATAGTGATAGCACACCAATTATGAAGTATGTTGATTAGCTGCATGGATTCCCTTTTCTTAGGAATGAAGTAGGTGGTTTAGCAAAATTTGAAGTTGTTTTGTTTTATGATGTGTTTAGATCAGATGATAAATCATATGTGTTGTGGTCACCATATTCTGGTTGAATGATAAATGAGAGACAGAAGCAGTTGATGTCCAGTCACTCCATGCAAGCTTTGAGGACTTGCAAATCAGAAAATCATGCAGAAACGACTCTGAGTGCTTCTGAGAGCAGTTCACAAGAGACAATTCCTCTGCAATTTGTTTTTAAATGGTATATGGGTAAGGCTGTATTTCAAATAAAAAGAAAATTGTGATTTGTAGTAGAGGAGCCCTAAAGAGAGCCTTTGAGGAGATCTATGATGCATGGCTACATTTTCCTCTGGTTTATGAGTAATAAGGATACTGAACATTGTTCGGGAGAAAACAAAGAATTTAGAAAACATTTGTTATGAAACTGCCCCAGAAATGAAGACGGAAGACAATGAATATACTTGACAATCAAGGACATGCAAGTTAACAAAAGAATGACTCAGCCGAAATGCCTTATAATGCATTATAAGCAGTTTTTGAAAAATATTGTTCCCAGATTCAAAATTAATTCTGAGTATAGCATGCAATCTCAAACATCGGTTGTGAATAGAGGTTTAAAATCTCCACATCTTCCAGTCTTTACTTCCACTCTAAGAAGCTTAGACTCAGAAGACAAGTCAGGAACCCTCAAATGTTAGATTTGTCCCCGCCCGAGAGTTGTGTGATTTGAAGTCAGATAAATGACATCTCCGGGCATTTTAATTCCAATGTGTTTGCTTAAAATTTGGTAAAATGTCATTGATTTTTTTACCACTGAGTAGTACTCTAATGTGTAAATATTCTACACTTTCTTTAT
>LOEQ01003657.1:70101-97965 GCA_001685075.1 Bramus lutescens | reverse complement strand
CTCCGGAAGAGCAGTCAGTGCTCTTAACCTCTGAGCCATCTCTCCAGCCCCCATAGAAGTTTGTTATTATAGATATATACATTGATGAAAAATTGGAAGTGATTGCCTCTGCAAAATGGAGTGAATGAGAAGCATGCTGTGAAAATTGCATTGTTTCCATCCATGTTGTGAAATTAGTTGAACTTGAGTAGAGAGAATGTGGGCAGGTTTGGATCTGAAGATCCCACTGTGGTGTAGGCTACAGGGTCTCTAGGAGAAGAGCCTAGCTGTGTGGGAGCAATGGAGCTGTTCTCTTTCCTGCAGCAGAAGCCTGGACTTCTCCTAGGAACTGGACAAATATTAAGCAACTTTACCTTCTGTGCTCCCACGGCCGGTAGAGGACAAAGGGGCATGAACCAACGGTGCCCCCATCAGCATCCTGCTGACTCCATGGCCTTGGAGGAGGGAACTCCTTAAAAATGACCTTTGATAAATAGGGAAGCCATAACTATCACATCCAGAAAAACTCATCAGGCTTCCCAGGAAATATGAATGTAAATAAAATATTGATTAAAAGCTAAAAGGATTTTAATTAGGTTACTTAGTTTAATAGTTTAATTTGGCAGAAACAGACAACTTGGACAAGGTTCTTTGTGTAAGCACGTTTTAAATCACTAATTAAAATTTCAGATGGCAATCTGAGATTAGCAGGGGGATCTTCAAAGGCAAGCAAGATGCCCACTTATTTATTTTTTTAAAAAAAGACACAATATGATTCTCAGATGTTCCCGTAAGCCTTCTGTTTGAAACAGCATGGATACTCAGACAGTCGAATCCTCTTTGACCTCATACACCCTCAATAACTAATATATGCTGACCTGAAAGGATAGTTTAGAGGGCAAATAGCATATAAGTTATATGTATTTTTGTTGTGTTCTAAATAGAATCGAAATATAATAGAATAGAAAGAGTTGGTCTTTCTGAAATACAGTGTTATTAAATAGAAGAGATTGATTCCTAAACATATAAAAGGCAAAGCTCAGCCTAATATTATTTATTCAGTCCGATTCGGCTAGTGCATAAACCATTTAAAGTAAAACACCCAGAGAAGCTCTCTCTGTCATTTCTATTAGGTAATCACATAGCATTATACTACATTCATGCTTCAAGGTCAGAGCTAAGCCTGTGCTGGGTATGTTTTACACAGCACAGCATACAGAGTACATCAGTTTAGGACAACTGAGTATAAAAACAACTCTTTGAATATGCCAGAGCTCAAATTCTGGTTCAGTTCTTTAATCATAAGACCTCGAGCAATTTACAAAGATTTTTCTCATGCCTCAGTTTTCCTATTTGTAATACCGGACTGACAAAAATTATATCTGTTTCTCAGGTTGAAGACTCACTAGGAGAATTTAAAACGAGTAAATATTGAATGCTTGAACACAAAACTTTAAAGTATAGTCAATATTCAATAAATGTTTGCTCTATAAAGATAAGGCAATTAGAGTGTTAGAATTGCAGAAGATTAAAAATCTTTATTGTTAACTGAGAAGAAGGGAGACAGATGATAATAGTTATAAACAATGCTTGAAAGAGCTGGATTCAAACTCTAGCTCAAACACATATTTGCTGTGTATGAATGACTTAAATGAATGACTAAGCTGCCAATGCTTCTGTCCCACTTTGTGTAAATGAGCATAACTGGATCTCGTTCAGAGTGCTACTGAAGAGTCCCTGAGGTTATGGCCTGATACAAAGGTTGACCCCTAAGACTTGTTCAGTAAATAGTAAGTCACTACCCTTTCTCTTCTGAAAGAAATACAAATAATGTGTGACTTGTGCCCTACAGGGATTTATAGATGTGGCAAGTCACAAGGTGGTCACTTCCACAAATTTAAATTCATTTGGAAGGAATTTAATGGAAGCTTCCCAGGTATAGGAGAGCTAATATAATCAACACCCATAATTCTTTTGTTCTAGGGGAGGCAGCATTTTGACTCCTACACAGATTAATTGTATATGTCAATGATATCGCTATTTACATAAATGTCATCATAGCTTCAGAACAAGTAAGTCCTGGGCCAAGAGATTGCTTCCAACAGAGTCCTGCAAACACTGTCAATATTTCACGGCTGTGTTCTTGACCTTGGGGAAGACATTTGACTGATAATGTATAAAATATCCCATTGAAACTTGAATAGGATCCCAATTTCCAGATAAATCCTAAGTATCTGTCAGTGACATCACAAGTGAATAGAGAGGTCATTAGTTGAAAAGAATGGAGAACATATCTCTTATTATTAACATCACTAGGCAAAGAACCCTTGTCCTACTTTGTGTCTTCTCAGTTGTCCTTTAGTTTTAGTTGATTTTGTTTTGTGCAAGGATATAGCTGAGGCTGGGTGCCAATTCAGGACCCTCTTATGTCAGCTCCTAAACTGTGGGGGTTATTATTTAGTTATTTTAAGCTAAACCTTTATTACCCCAATAGCAAGAGTATCTAAAACGAATGAAAATTTGAAGGAAAATCTACATAAAATTAAATGACATATGACAGAATATAGCTGAGGCTAAACTCAAATTTGGGGTTCTCCTGCCTCAGCTCCCTAAATTGTTGGGGTTACTATTTATCTAATTTAAACTAAGCCTTTGTTAGCCCAAAATAGCAAGAGTGTCTAAAACTAATGAAAACTTGAAGAAAAAAAACCTGCCATATAAAAATTTGAAAATGAAAATGTTTAATTGATCTGGTCTTATATCACTTTAACCCAGAGTATGGTTTTTTTAAGCTCTAAAATTCAATCCATTTCAATGCCAACAAAGATTTATACTCACCCTTCAAAATGATCCATTTTGGTTATGCCGCTCATGTGTCAGCATAGTGTTGAAACAAGCCACTCTCACTCTTTATATAATCATTCAATCATTTGAAAATTCAGCTTCTGCTAGGAGCTCGATTTCTTTTCTTTCTGCCACCAATTTCTGCATCTATGACCATGGTCAAGCAGTTAATGTACATTTTGGAATGTGTAATATGTGCCCAGTTCTTTAACAGGAATAACATTATTCCTATTAGAATTGGGAAGCAATGTAGGAAGAACCTGGAGAACCCATGATATTCTTTATAGTTTGGTAGGCACACCCCATGTTTCTTTTGATTACAAATAATCAAAAGAAACTGTAAGGCAACATATAACAGGTTAACCATGTCATTCTTGAGGTCTGTGAGCAAGATAGTCTGCTTAAAATGCTTACATAAAGTCACATATGGGTTCAGATTTTTTTCTACTGAAATACACTTCTGGGTGACTTCATTCTGCCTCCCACACTGAAACTGTGTGACTCTATAGGAACGAAATGCAAACCATTGGTCCTGTACACAAATCCTTTTTATTATTGCACTAATAGGCATATGCTTAAAAACCTAGTCCCCTTTTCAACACAAACATATGTCATTGTTCCTTTCCCCTCTGGTTTGCTATAGCAGATAGCATCATGTAAACCAATTTGTGTCCAGGTCTAATGATCCTAGGCAATGAGTGTCCATAAGGATGTCTTGAACAAAAGCTGTGTTTTCTGTTACTATTCAGAGAATCTTTGAAACAGATGTGAACTTGAGTACCAGGCCGCCCTGATTAGTCGTTATCAGCTGGTCTTTGATGAAATACCTATCTTAGTAACTGCATCTGTCTTTTTTGGGAGATTGTTTGGCTCTGGAGAATAAATGAGCCTACAGGTTCGGCTTTTGTGGTTTCTCTCTGAATAGTAACCAATGTCAGAAGGCATGTGTACTATCCCTGTTCACCCTGATCCAAAGAGAAGAATGTTGCACAACCAATACAGAGACCACTTTCTATTCACCACATAAAAGCTCACTAGATTCACCAAGGTATTTCCTATTGGAACTCTATTTTTTTTCCATTAAACAAACAAACAAAAAACCAAAACCCCACAAAACAAAAACAAAACACAAAAAACTAACCTCACAAATAATAAAAATTAAACCTTAATTCTAGTTAAACAAGATATCGAGACAATTTTAATGCAAGTTTCATTTAAGTTTAACTGGTTTGAATCCCTCACCAGGAATTGGTTGAATAAGGGAAATTGAAGTGATCCTCCGGGACACTCACTAACAGACATTGTTGGCCTCACAAACTGCATCTCCTTGGAGCTGTCTCCTGATTATCACCAGTGTCACTGCACTGAGGTGTGTTAGTGATAGTGTATCTCATTCTCCCAAGGTTGTGCTTTTATAGATTCATGTTCTCACTGTGAACTTCTGATGTGAAACTATTATGTTTCCAATGAAACTGATCTATTTTCTTTCATGTTATAAGAGAAACCTGTGTTGTTTGTTTAAGGTTTCATGCTTTATGAGTGTTTGATACTAATTTCAAAACTGCTTTTAAAAATAATTTTAAAAACACAGTACACTCCCAAGAACACTGAATATCCACCTTCTAAACACACAGCACAGAACCCTGAAGAACATGATGAACTGTTTGAAATTCTATTCACAAATTTTTTCCTCTCTGAAAAATATTTTTATTGATTCTTTGAGAATTTCATACATTGGATTTTGTTCATAATTGCTCCACTCCACTTCTCACCTTAACTCCCCCCAATCTATCTCTCACCTCCCCAGCACCCAACACCCATTTGTACCCCCTTTTCTTATTTTTAATAACCCATTGAATCTAATTTGTACTGTCCTTACACTCTTGGCTGTGGAGCCATCCGTCCACTGTAGCATGGTCCAACTACCAAAAGCTACACCATTAAAGAAAACATGCTTTCTCTCCCTCAGAAGTTATCAATTTTTCATAGCTCCTCAGCTGAGAGTGGGAGTCCCCTGAGGCCCTCCCCATCTATGTTGGCAGGCCGGACCTTGTGAAAATATTATGCAGGCAACCGCTCCTGCTGTGAGCTCACGTGGACACATTTTCACACCCAGAAGACAGAGCTCCTCTCAGGTCTTCCCTGACATCTGCTCTTAAAATCTTTCTACTCTCCCTTCTGTGGTGGTTCCTAAATCTCAGGGCATGCAATGCAAATGTCCCATTTGTGGCTGAGCCCGGCTCTGGCCTTTATTCTCCACACTTTGACCAGTAGTAAGTTTCAGGATTAACCATTTTCCACTGTACAAAGAAACTTCTCTAACAAAGTCTGAGATACTCACTAATCTATTAGTGTAAAGTTACAAATCTGAATGACAGTTCAATGCTATGCCCATTGAGTAGATGAGGAGCAGTACTTTTTTACCCTTGGAGTCTGTGAATTCCCCAACCACTGGTTTGTGGTCAAATTACAGTACCAGGCATGTGTAGAGCAGGTTCTAAACCCAGGCAGAAAGTAGTAGGTTATTTCCATAACATTTGTGCCACTACCTCACTCCTGGGGATATCCTGTCATGCCAATAATTCGTGTAGTTCACAGGGTTTGCATCTGGGTAATACTGGGTAATACTGGTGAATTTCCCCCAGTAGCCTACACAGCATCTGCAAGTACTATGTACGAAAGTTTTGCAACATGGAGGAAGATTCCTAGTCAATGCTTAGTTGGTTTCTTGATATCATATGGCCAAAGTTGGTGGTGCCTTCAGAAATAGGATTTTTTTAATTTTTTTAAAATTAAGATTTTGCATACAAACAAGAGTAAAGTTAATATTCTATGTTTTTCAGGGATGGGGTGTCCAGGAAAGCCCTGACCAATAACTCAAGGGGAGGTATCTTCACTTGGCACCAGGCTTTTCATTTGACAACATATGGCTTTTGAGAGGAGGAACATTATTGTCTCTTCTAAGGTAACAAAAATCAAACTGTTTTATTAGAGCATGCACATACACACACACACACATATATGCATGCTCAAATAAATATATACACATATACTTTCAATAAAATATCATGTTTCTATATGGAATTTGAACATCTTTAGTGTTAAATATGCCTCATCGCCCGTCTGCTCTGTTTCCATTCTTCTACCCACCGAAACCTCCATTCCCATCATTCCTCATGTCATCTGTGTCTGCTCAGACTTCTTAAGAATATATTTTCCTCACTGTTGCATTTATGATCATGTAGCTTATTTTGTCCCATATCCCATTCCAACAGACAACTACCTATAGTGCTATATTAGCTCATTTCCACACCCAAATGGCAAAGTGTATTAGAAAAATTTCCTTCTATAGCATTGACAGTCTTCAGTGCTTGGTTCCATTGATCTTAGCTGTTTTCTGAAGTTATACCACTAAGACAAATCTTTCATCTACAAAATACTCGTTCAGGTTTGTGACAACAGAAAACAAGCCCTTCATCTTCTGATTTGTATTCCACAACCACAGACACTTCAGCAATTCATGAGACAAGATTTTCAAAACTTTAACCAGCTTTTAAAGGAGGGTAAACAGTAACTTTTATCAAGTATCTATTGCATGTTACTCTGATGGTGAAAAATTCTTGTTTTGTTTTACAGTCTCTCATCAATAAAGTATTCTGAGTATATTATTGTGTGTAAATATATTTAACTTTAGAGATGAATTATAAATTATTGCATGTAGCTATGTGATTTGTTAGTGTTTCAAGGCACAGTGCACATTTAGTTGAGGTTTCTTGTTCTCAGCATTGATGACATGTTGAGTCAAAGGATCCTTTGTTGGGGGTCTGTCCTACAGACGACATGAGGCCTAGCAGGATTGATTCCTGGCTTCTTGTTACATGTCAGGAGCATCTCCTAGTCTAAAGTGTAAGAGCTAGCTGCCTGTAGACACTTGAAATGACACCGCAAGAGCAGACCTGCCTTGCCCTCTGTCAAGAGTCATCCTTTTAGGATGACTGCTATCAGTCCTGGATCAGTAAGTGGACATGAACCACAAAGCACAGCAACGATCAAAACATGGCATCCAACATATCGAGGGGGGAAAAGAGGAAAGAAACATGAGCCAACCTAGAAAGAGTCAAGGATGGTTGGACTTCAATAGAAGCAATATCAGAAAGGAAGAAAGAATCTGACTTGCTGAAAGGAACAGAGCATTTCTGGCACAAAACGCAGCAAGGGAGAGGAGGTAGGCTTGAAGAATGTACTTGAGTTAGATGTGGTTTGGGCACTTGGGGGGCTCACAGCTGTGAGCCTGTTCCACCTTGACTAAAGGTCAGAGAGTTTGAGCTTAGATTTGCTCTTTCAAAGTTGTTGGCAACAGGTGTGGCTACAAACAAGAGAGCCTGACCTAGGGTGTGGTTAATTCTATAAGCATGTGGAAAATAAAAATTCAGTGCTCGCTGAATTTCCCTCCCAGTGCTTCTGTCTTTTGTTTCTCTCATATCTCTGTTCCTTTAGCTTAAAAATTCTAATTCTCACACTCCTATCCAAGAACATGTGTATATCGTCAAGGCTGGACCCCGACAGATGTCACACAAACATGTGGCTTATGACAGGCAGACAGTGTGTATGTGGACCTGGAGGACCAGAGGAGGGGAAATGGGAGCTCAGTGAAATGAAGAGCTGAGACCATGATTATTGTTAGGAAACTTGTAAAGTAATCTCGGGTTTGTCCTGAAATCAGCAGAAGTCATTTGAGAATGGAGGATGGGAACAGTTTTAAGACAGACAGGAGAGACAATGAGAACCAGAAATAGTTTGTGAGATAAAAATAATGTGTTCCAAATTCAACAGTATGTAACAGTCACAACTGACAAATGACTGAAAAATCATTATGGCCAGTATGGAAAAATATCTTTTAATGATGGAAGGTAATTATTTTAGATACAGAATAAATGAGAAGAAATAAAGCTAAACACATTTACTACAGAGTTATTGCTATACACAAAGCATAGCTTGTGGTAATGGGAGATGGGATGAAACAGAAAAAGGTATTTCAAATACAAAACAATTATAGATCAAATTTCTTTATTAAAATTCAAATCTCATTATGTTAAAAAGTGTAATTAGAAACTTAATCTAGAGGGGAAAAAATCAACTGCAGATCTTGTAATATAATCAATTTTTCAAAAACGAATTCCCTCCATAGTAATTTCTTTAGAATCTATCATGCGCTTGACAGTGAATAGGTGCTTGGAATTGAAAAATTAGGGAAACTTTATCCCCTAAGAACCCAAAGTCTAAAAACAAGCAGATAAATACCTCATTAGAAAGCTGTTTTGCAAATTTTGGAACGGTCTTTCTGGAGAGAAGGACTGAGCATTCGGTGGTATGGTGGAAAAGACTCGCAGCACAGGGAGTGGGAAGGGCTGAATGGAGACTTCCCAAGGTCTTCAGTGATGGGGTAGGCTTGTCTGATGGTGGTTCTGTTAGGGCCACTCAGACCCCTCCAACTAACGCTTCATCCATAGTCCCATGTGCTTATTAGATTGCATTCCAGCAGAATTCTTTCTTTGGTCTTTGTCAACCTCCTTCTGGGGTGGAATAGACATTGTTCTCCCCGAGAAAATTGAGCACGTGAAATTCCTGCAACATAACTTATCTAAACTTTGAGACATGTAGAAAGGGGTACAAAAAGTTTTGTTGCATTTGGTCCCTGAAGATTTTGGGATTACCTCTTATTACAACAAAACTCATCCATTCTGAACCGATCCAGAAAGGAGAAGTCATTTGGCGCACCACGTGAGAACACAGTCAGGAAGGACAGAGCTATGACTTGGTGTTTATTGGGCAATAGCAGACACCTGGATACTGAAGACATGGCCAGTACCAGGCTGCAGGAAAGGGTTTAGTCAAGCTGTATCCAAACAGTAGCCTTACAGCAGCTTCAGCATCCAACACATTCTCTTTAGAGGATGATATAGGAAGAATATCAGCTTGTTAGTGTGTGATGGCTGCTGGTGTTCCTATTTGCCAAAGTATGCTATAAAGAAAAAGAAGAGTTAAGAAAAACAAATGCCTGATTTTTCTAAACAGTACACAAATTAAAACCCCATGGAGCAAGGTTAAATAGCAGTTGATTCTCATTCCACAATAGTAAAGGCTGATACTAAGAAACCCTAGAACCGCAAAGCCAATCGGAACATAAACTTAACACAAAGTAGCTCAAGAAGGGAGACTTGCCTCTCCATTTCGGTTTCACACCAACACTTTGTGAAATCTACTGAGCATCTATCAAATAGGTAAATGCTGAGAGCAAGAAAGCCAAGGGCTTTGCAACTTCTCTTCAAGGGAACAGACAGGAACACTGTCAATGCATAGAAAGGGCTGTGTATTTAACTGTTAAAACCTGGGCATTGTTAGCTATTGAAGGTAGTGTTTCAAAGAAGTTATACAACCCAAAGTTTGGGTTGAAAGCAACTGACGTTAAGTGTCCCCTGGCCTTTTCCTCCAGGTGTCTGTGAGCAAGATGCATGTGGAAGATTGCTCAGGCCATGTGGAGGGTATATTCCACAGGTGCCCACTATAGAGATTAAAGAGTGCAGAGGGCATTACTGAGGAGCACAGGGAACAACAATAACAACCACAAATCCTCGCCATCTGGGAAGGTCCTTCATGCTCTCCTACTGGGCACGTGATAGTGTTGCTTTCCTTCCTTCCCTTTGAACTTAAATAAACCTCTTGCTGTCTATTCTGGTCACAAACAAAAGTCCCCTTTGGGGTGGAATTTTCTTTTAAAGTTTATCTGATCTTGGGTTAAATCAATGGCTTACTGGACTAATACATTTCAGATTGTCCTCATTTAGGCTCAGATGGAAGTATCCCCTAAGTGAGAGACAAGCCTTTGTCCCAGGAGACACTTCTCATAGACCATATTTAGTAACTACTATCTGAATGCTACACATTCTGACACACACTTTTTTTTTTAAACTATTGCACATCGCTCCTTTATTATACTGTTCTGGAAAGAGATTTAGTAGTTATGCCCAAAACAAGTTCTGAACTCACATGGTAGGGTCAAGCAGCTGAAACAGCAACCCTGACAGCAACCCTTTCAGACAACGAAAGACAAAACCCTGGCTATGATCAAGGGGCACTTCCCCTCTCCAAGACAAGGCCTATACTTTTTAAGGAAAGGCACTGGAATTGAAAGAAGAGAAATAGTCCAAAAAGTTCAAGTTGCCCTGACAGTGGAGAGTAACTAAATCAATCAGGAAATTTAAATGGATATTTATTAGTATAATCACAGATTTGAAGAGTAATGTATTTTGCAGTTTCAAATATTGATAAGCCTGTTAAGTGTTGGACTCATCAATATCCTTATAAGAGAATTTTTTAAATAAAAATATTTTTAAATTTTATTCTATTTTCTATGTGAATGCTCTACAAGAGAAACAAGTGCTCTCAATTGTGGAACCATGCCTCCAGGCTCAAAGAAAGTATGTTAATTGCTTCTTTGTAGAGAAAATTATTAAGTTCACCGGCCTTAAATCTTTGTTTCTCCTGTCTAAATCCAAGTTTGTACACAAGGAGAATATACCTGATGTTTTGGGGTTTTGTTTGTTTGTGTGTTTCTGTTTTATTATTTTAATTTTCATTGAAAATAGGTTTTGTTCATACAATGTTTTCTGATCGCAGTTTCCCATACCTCAAGTCCTCCCCACATCCTCACCCAGCTAAGTGCACCCTTTTTCTTTCTCATTAGAAAACAAATAAGTTTCAAAATAAAGCTCTAATAAAGCAAAAAAGATACAAAGAGAAGGCACAGAAAGCACATGGAGACACAGAGACACATACATACTTGTACACACAGAAATCCCATAAAAACACATTAGAAACCATAATGTGTAACCGAAAGATCTGAAAGGTAAATGCAGAAAATGCCCAAAGTATTATGAGACAAAAGCTCTCCAGAAATACCCTTGCGTTCATTTTGTGTCCATCTCCAGCTGCCCACGGGATCTGCTCTTAAGTGTGGTTTGTCTAACGAGTGAGACTGGATCCACTGAAGAGAAGAACTTCTCTTTTCCAAACAGCTGTCAGTTGGAGACAGCTTCTGGGTCAGGGATGGGGGCACTGGGACCTCATCAGGCCAAGTCCCATGCAGGCCCTGTGCATGCTTCTCTAGTCTCCTGAGTCCATTTCTGTGTCAGTCCTGTTGCCGGCAAGGTGGTGTTGTCTTGGTGTCTTCCACCGACTCCAGCTTTTAGAATCTTTCCTCCTCTTCCATAGGTTCGCTAAACCCTGAGGGGAGGGATTTGATGAAAACATTTTACTTATAACTGAGCGTTTCAAGATCTTTCTTGCTCTCTCTCTCTCTCTCTCTCTCTCTCTCTCTCTCTTTCCTCCCTTCCCCCTCTCTTCCTCCCCCTCTCTTCACATTGTGCAGCTGTGGGTCTCTGTTTTTGTGCTTATATATCAGCTTCTCTGATGGTGGCTAAGACAGACACTTATTTATGTATATAGCAGAGAGTTGTTAGGAGCCATTGTATTGCTATGTTCCATTAGCAGAATAGTAGCTTTCGGTTTGCTCCTAAGTCGGTGGCTTCTCTAGTCTCAAGTTCTTGGCCTCCCAAGTAATGTCATTTCATGGAATGGCCCTTAAATCCAACCAGAGAGTGGTTGGTTACTCTCACAACTTTTGTCCCACGATTGCACTAGCATATCATACAGGCAGGTCCCCAGTTTAGATGGAAGGTTTTATAACTACGCCGGTGTTTACCTTTCTTCTCTGATAGGGGGCAGAGCACCCTCCAGTATCACGAATACTAGTCAGTAGGGATGAAGACTTTAGGTTAAGCACCAGCTCAACTTCTCCGTGTTCAATGAGTTATGTAAGGGCTTTACTCTCAGTTGTGAAGAGCAATCAACACTTTGGCAATAGCCTGGGTCACTGGGTCATTTGAAGTTTCTAAAGGGCCCTTTTTAGCCAACATCTCTGTTAGATATAATCCATTCTTGGAACTGAAGGTTTCATTTGGTGGTGAAGGATGTTTAGTTGGGGCTTTGTCTTCCCCATTATTTGGTGATTCCATTTAGGTTTCTATATATATATATATGCGCTTTTACTGGAGTAGGTTTACATATGAGCCCTTCAAGCGGCACTTAGTCTTAGCCGTCCCTTCGCATATTCCTTCCTTTTCCTCATCCTCCCCTCTCTGTTTATTCCTCTTTCCAATCCACCTCCAGCTCATCCATAACTATATATTCTATTTCCGCTTCCTTAGGCTATCCTCCCCTCCCTGCGAAACTCTTACTCTATACCTAATCTCTGTAGTTAAAAAGACTGTAGAATGTAGACTTAAAAGTTAATATCCACATATAAGCAAATTTATACCATGTTTGCCTTTTAGGTCTGGGTTACCTTCCTCAGGATGATTTTTTTTTCTAGTTCCAACCATTTACCTGTGAATTTCATTATTTCATTTTTTAACTGCTGAGTAATATTGCATCGTGTAAATGTAACATATTTTCTTTACCCATCTATCTGTTGACAGTTATCTATGTTCTCTCCAGTTTCTGGCTATTATGAACACAGCAGCAATGAACTTGGATGAGGAAGTGCCTCTACAGTAGGATGCAGACTCCTCTGGATAAACATCCAAGAGTAGTATACTTTGATCATGATACTTGGTGTAGATCTACTCCAAACTCCCTGAATGATAGCCGCACTGATTTCCATAGTGGCCGTACAAGTTTTCACTCTCACCAGCAACGGAGGAGTGTCCTAACCCCATATCCTTGCTAGCAAGAGCTATCATTAGTCTCAGTGATCTTATCGATCCTGACTAGTGAAAGATAAAATCTCAAAGTACTTTTGATTTGCATTTCTTGGAAGACTAAGGATGCTAGACATTTCTTCACTTCTCAGCCATTTGTATTTTATCTTTCTAGAGCTCTCTGTTTAGCTCTGTTGTATCCATCGTGGTAAGACGTCTTATAACTCTTGAGAGATCTTAGTGTGCTTACTGATGTTGATTTAAGACATCACAACTTGAACTCCAAGGACAAACAGAGACATTAATTTGGTGACATTCCATGTGATGGGTTTGATGCTCTGTCACTCTGGGAACACACCTGACTTCTGAAAACTGCCAGCATCCCCGAGACCTGCACTCACCTGTGAGACATGAGTGCATCTGTTGAGTTTCAAGAGAAAATGCCCTCAGAGGTACCCAGGAGAATAGCTGTTGAAATTGAAGACTTTATTATGAAATGGTGGGCATTTAGCAGAATCAGATCCAGGCAGCTTTGTTATGTTCTTGTCTACTAGGCAGAAATCTCTCCTTCATGAGAAAATTGAAAATTGGGGTAATGGGATATTATAGAAATGATGAAGACTCTCTTATGGTGTGATATGGATTTCTCTTTTGTGAGGAAGAGGGGAACAGAGGAGAACTGTGATTTATTATCTTGGAAAATGGGTTAAGGTGCAGGTGGGATGTGTGTCTTTTCACTTTCCTTATCGTTAGGTTTCCCGGGACTTTTAAGAACTTTATGTTTCAGTTTTACAATTGGAAGCGATAAGTGCTGAAGAAAAATGCTAATTTATGGCTTTTCCCAAAAGCTTTGTAAAGTTTCAATTTTCTCTAAGACTTTTGTGCTTTCTGACATGACTTTGCCTTCGAATGCTAGCAAAATAGGGTCCTTGATGAGACTCTGATGAAGCACAGTGCAGGCAGAGACTGTGACAAAGCATGAGTGTGTACACATGAGTGTTGGGGAAAAGCAGGTTCTCACTTTGACCCAAGAAAAACACAGAGATGACTTGCGAGGTAAGAAACATGGTTTTCATGTCTAATGCTCTATAATTGTACAGCTGTTCTCCTGTTTGTTCTAAGGGTGTGATGTTTAGAGCCAACAATTTTTAGATTATGTAAAACATATACATATGTATATATGTATTTATACACATATATGTGTGTATGTTATATACACACACATCTATGTAAAACACATATGTTTTGTACATGGCAAATTTTCAAGTAACAATGATTATTCCAGCACATATTTCATGTTAACGTAGAGAGTGACAATGGAGTGTTAGCATGTAATGATCCAATCCCATCTCCCATCTCTCCCAGCATACATTTACAGAAAGCATCATTAATATGGATCAGATACCCTATACGGAATGTTTTAACATTTAATGACCTTGGTACCCATGGTCCTCAATACTTTGTACAAGTAAATAGAAGAGGAGGGCATGTTCAAATATGGCATAGTGGCTTACTAGATGGGAAAAAGTACATGGGGTCCTTTGATACAGAAGAGGAGGATTTTTGCCTCATGTTGTCACTAAAGGCTGACACAGTAGGGGAGAGTTCAACATGAGACGCACCATGACTGTGGACTGTGGACTGTGGAGCCCTAAATACATGCAGCTTTACATGCAATGGTAGCAATCATTAGACAATGACAAGAACATAATGCCGGGACCCCTGTTCAGTCCCAACAGGAACCATAGAACTCCCTAGGACACGGAGGACAGCCGCAGTGGAAGTCAGTCTGAGTTAATGTTTAGAAGCAGCTCTTTTCCTAGGGATAAATAGACCAAATATGAGGCTAAATGGGAAAGCATAGTAGTGTCTGAAGCGAAGAAGAAGCATGTAGGGAAGATGAGGGATCCTTTCAGAGCTGGGGAAGGAATAGTGCATATCTAATACCTGGCACACGTGCCCCTGTAAGTCACAGACACATGCAATTTTGGGGTTTTGTTTGCTTTTTTGTTTGTTGAGTCATGTTTCTAAATCTTCCAAATGATGACCAGTGTGATAGTTCTGGTGGAAGAAAGTAACTCCACACTTCCTGCTACCCATTCCAGAATCTTCTTCTGCTTTCTTGTGAAACTCAGTCATGCCCTTCAGTACAGGGCAGGTTATTTATCAGATCCAAACATATTTACTGCCCCTTTCAAATCAAAAGGTTATTGAATACTTGATATCGTTTAGGAGGCCAGGTCTTGGTGGTTGGCATGGTTAAACACTCACGTGAACTGCCCAAGTAAGATCCTGTGATTTCACAGGTCTGTCAAGGAATAAAGCCTCTCCAGGGGGATGAACATGGTTGTTGACTGTAGATAGTTGAGAGATACCTTTCTTTTAATGCTTGAAAAAAATGTTTTTGTAATCCAGTCATCTATCAGTCTGTGGAGTGACAGCCATGGCAATAGAGACATCAGAGGATTGCCCTGAAGTTTCCCAATTTATTCTCAAAGGCGTGTCTGAATGTTTTTCTCTTTTTGGGGTAGTGAGTCACACTTGGTGTGGGGTTCTCCATGGCCTTCAGATTCTTATGTTTAAAGCTATTCTTAGTAGGAATATAGGCAATTCAAGTGCCAAAAAAGTTAATTTTTAATTGACAGGTAAAATAACAGGAAATAATTTTAGACGTCTAAATTAATATTTTAATGCCCTGTAATGTTTCTTTTTATTAGGGAAAATCCAGCTTTCTTGGCATGGCCTGTACTAGGCTCTGTAGGATATTTCTGTCCCATTTCATCAGTGTCACTCCAAGCTGGCTTCTGTAAGGCTCCTCCTGCCACTGCTTTTGTGAATGTCCATTCATGAGCCTCCCTGTTCATCTTCTGTGTCTTTCTTACTTTCTGAGAAATTTCTCCTTCTGTAGATTTAAAACCCACACTTTATTCTTTTGGCAGACTTGCCCTGTTCTGCTGGGAATTGTCCCCTCACTTGGAGCCTCCATGTCTTCATCCACAACGTGATTACTTTATTTACAGAAGTGAATGGCAGGCGTCCATTTGCATACATGCCGGTCTTGTTGCCCTCTGTGCGCCTGGTGGTAAGGGACGATGTTTCATTCATCTTCGGATAACACCCACCCTACTGCTGCCTTCCCTAGAAAAGGAGCTCAATAAATGTTTGTGGAAAGAATGACGACAAATAAATCATAAAACGTATAGGGAGTCTGGATGATAGGAAACATTTGTCTTGACACATGGCATTAGGCACAAGGGACATGAGAAAGCGATAGAATAACGCTGTCACAAAACGCCCTTGTTAGAGGAGCTGAGCACTGTGAAACAGTGGAAACATTTCATTTTTACAAAGCCACCTCTACTATAAATTACACCTTGCCTCTCGAATAAGAAACTCAACATTAAACTCTAAACGATGGATATCATTGATTGAGTAATCGGAATTGTAAAATTGCGGCCAACTCACAAGTTGGGAGATGCTTTAAGTAGGTGGAATCTGCTGAGTCTTGAGCGAAATTGGCATTTCCTTATTACTGACACGAAGGTGCTGAGATATGCTGGCAGGCATTAGCACGTTTGTTGACGGTAACTTGGCTTGGCAGGATAGAAAGTCCAGTGTGAGTTTTATGATTACATTTTCATTACAAAACACAGATCTCTATCGAAAGCAGTTTATGGCTCAGAGTTATTAGTTATCCGGAAGTCCTGTGTTTGAGTGCTTAGCCCTGTTTCATTTTAACAGGGGAGGCAGGCTTGAAAACCCATTTGGTAAACAGTTTAGCCAGTGTCCCCAGTCCCGAGGTGATGAGTGAATGCATGTGAAGTTAGTTAAACCAGATGTTGTATTATTGCAGAATTAAAAAGTCATTTAAATGTTGTACGATTCCCGAGATTTTTCTTCAGCAAGCAGTGTATATAAACACATATTAATCCAACGCATAATAGAGAGCATAGCTAAGTAAAACACATTCTTTTCCATATACAACAAAATTTGTGTGTGGTATGGATGCATACGCATATTTGCATGTGAGCAGGTCTGCGTGTGTGAAGGTGCGCATTTACATGTGAATGTTCACGTGGAGGCCTAATGTTGGCATGGAGTGTCTTCTTCAGGAGACGAGGTCCTACTAAATCCAGAGCTCACTGGCCTTTCAGCTAATGGCTTGACATCTTGTTCTGGGATTCACCGGCTCTGCCTCTCATGTGATCACAGGCGGGTCTCCTTGTACACCAGGTTTTTAGGCAGTTTCTAGAGAGTCGAACTCTGTGCCTCGCACTTGTGTGACAAGCTCTTTGCCTCTGGATTCTGGCATAAAGTTATTCATAGTAGAATGGCTGGTGAGACTGAATTAACTTTCAGGTCAGATTATTGTCTCCAGACACAGAAAATCTCAGCTGATTTCCAGTGTGTTCCTTTTCTTTCTCATTTTTCAACACGAATGGACGCACTTGATAGGGACGAAGGCTATCTGTTCACAGCAAAGAGGGAAGAATGAATTCCCTCTCATGCCAGGATTGAGTTGTAACTGGCAATTAGAGGCCAGGTTGGCGGAGCACTCCTGTGGGTCTGTTAATGCCTTCCGACCATTGCCCAGGGCTGCAGATTGTAATAATTAGTGCTGTAAGCATAAATAGGAAAATGAGGGGGCTGTGCTAGTTGATCCCTGAGGTCCCTTCCGGCCTCAGAGTTTTAAAGCCGGTGAGCCCAAAACTGCTAATGTGTTTATGACTACACCCAATTTGTGCCTGGGGACAAATTATTCATTAGAAGGATAGGTCATTTTTCATTAATTTGGCGCAGAAATACAAAATGTAAATAAAAAGTGATCGCCAGCTAACATTAGTAATATATGGTTCTGCCATATTTTACCATTTACAAAGACACATTGACTTTATAGTAGCATTGTGAATTTCCTTCCACTTCTGGCAATTTTATACCAGGCATTTTAGACTTGGTGCACATCTTTGGTGTTCCAGTATTATCACATATGCTGCAGGATTTCTCCTAATCTGAACATGTCCTGGAAGGCGTGGACAGAGAGGGACTAAGCGCAGCTAAGCCGGGGGCTCTATGAAGACCAGGAACATGCTCAACTTCTTCCTGTCATGCTTTTAACATGCCATCCAGTGCCTTTATTGTGGCTTTAGTTCACCGGCAGCACACAGGTAAAGCAGTTGGCAATATTCAGATAAAAGTAAAGAAGGTAAGAGAACGGGTAATGGTAAATTAGTCTACACAGACAACACTATTTTGAGGGAAAGCTATGTTGGAGCTTAAGGTAACAAGTGAATCAATTTCTAGAGATGAGGAAAGGGGACACAAGTCCCTATGATGAGAGTGTGTTTAGTTGGCACCCTTGAAAGACAGCAGGGACTCCAGGTGTGTGGAGCAGAAAGAGAAAGAGAATCTTCAGAGGTAGTTGCTGGGAGGGTTTATGCCTTAGTTGGGTATTTTATTAAATAACTCAGAAAGCAGTTAGATTGGCTGTCATACATCTAGACCTTACGAACAAAAGGGTAAAAATGGGAAAGTTGAGGTCGCTGTCATGTTTTAACTTGGAAAGTCTACGTCTCCCGAGCTTTCGTTGTTAAGCTTGTTCTTGCTCGTGAACATGGGGCTAACACCTTTCATAGTTCCCTAAGAAGATCAGTCTTCTGCATAAGTTCTCATGGCTTGCTCTGGAGGTCACATCCCGTTACCTTCACTCGGTGTTCTTTCTGCCCTTTCTTTCTAAAGATCGGCACTGAGTTTCCTTCTAAAGATTATGTACTCAAGACCCCAAGATGAAAACAGGCTCTAACCAACTGAGGCTCATGAACACCATTGCTAGATTTTAGTAGCTTTCCTGCAGTCAGACACCTTGTTGAAATACTGTGTACCTTATTCCTTCTTAAAATTTCACACTGCAAACAGGAAAAATATAAGCTAGGAGGTCCTTCCATTTATTAAAAGGCAGATCCCTGAAAGGCGTAACATTTCTTAAGTAGCTTTTATCCTGACACTCACATTTTTTTTGTCCTGAAAGATTATTAACAGTATATGTACAAATATTTTTGGTGTGAGATAGAGTCTTTTTCATCCCACCCTCTCTCAGTGCTTCCATGCAGACACCCACCCATCCAACTACTCAGCCTTCCATGCTTATGGAAGTGGAAATTATAAAAAGAAAAGAAACCTTAATAGACATATTTAGCTCAAGGTCCTCATTCCAGTGGAGGGGACAGTCACATAAAGAGATAATTCAAATATAATGTGACACGTGCAAGTGACAGAGATACGCATGGCAGCGCAGCTGGTACACCATCATTCAGACTATGATCTAGATGGGCAGAGCCTCCTCCTTCTCCCGAAGTGAAATTACCAAGAAAATAGGAGAAATACATTTCAAAGTACAGGGTAGTGAGAAGGATACTTATAGTCATATTTTGAGTGTAAACTTTTTACCATTCAAGAACTAAGTTGCAGCACTTGCCTGGACTGTGACTCTCATGGTAACCCCCTCAATGTCAAACAAAACAAAACAAAAAATATGATGTGAGCGCCCTTCCAGAAATTTCAAGAAGACTGTTAAAAATACATTTTCATGCAACTTGGGGAAAGCCCTGGGAGCATAGTGCCCAGAGATGGATACACAGGGCTTGACCTTCATCTCTGGCTGCCTTCCTGGGACCCTCAGATGACCTATTGCTAATTCTAGGCCATAAGTTTAGATCAAAGTATAACACCTTACCTTTAAGAAAATCCTTTTTAACCATTTGCTTGGACTGTTGAATGGATAAATATTGCCCTACAGACATATGTTTTAGTTTATGATAAATGCAGTGTTTTGTTTAAATGTTGTTATTTAACATCATAAATAATGTTTAGGAAGAAAAGGAAGTCAGAATGTGGCAAAAAATAAAGCTGTACTAAGGATACAGATTATATTTCTAATATAAACCCAATGCATTTTTAGTAGCTGTGGGAAGTGTGAATTGTCTCCTGCCTTATTAAGACATAGATCTATTGAGTCCTGCCAAAATTTGTTCTTTCCTAGAAATATCCTGGGAGAGGAGACTGTAGCACAAACATGATCTATTTTCTTAGCAAACAGGGGACAATGAAGGCACTATCCTAGAGACAATATATATCTCCTGTCTGTGCCTTAGTCTCAATATACAAATGTGAGGATAGGAGCCTTCTCCTTCCAGGGTCTATTCCAATAAAAGAACACAGTTATAGTTATCTTCTATTGTATATCAGCATTGTAGTGGATGTAGAAAACTATAGGTACTCAAAAATGCTAATAATTCTGGCCAAATCTGGTAAACTAACTTCTTGGGTGCTTCCCTTTTGGTTTTATCTGTTTATGGTCTAATGCAATGGAGGTGGTGGCACTCAGTTCCATGTGCCTACTTCAAGTCATTAGGTTAAAAGATTGTTAGAAAAACACCAATGCATTGAAAGGAGTTTTAAAGAGAAGTTGTGGCTTAGGGTAGCCAAGCCACACTCAGTTCTTCATTTTACTTGGTAACGGAAGCGTACACGGCTAGGAGATAACCAGAAGCATACATCTTTGTGATAAGGAATGCCCTATGAGGCTGTTCCTCAGAAAATAATATCCCAGTCTTTGCAGTGCTTGCTTAACTTTGGCACTATAGTCCTTTGTTGTGGGGGTTGCTTTGATGTGGAGAAGCCTAGTACACTGCATGATTCTTAACAACATCTTCTACCATCTACCTCTTCCTACCAACTGTCATCATCTTCATGTCTCCAGATGCTGTCTGGAGTCAGGGAACACACCCCTAGGTGAGCACCACTATTTTCACATGTAGGCTAACTTTGAATCTATGATAAGGTGGGGTGGGGCAGAGTACAAGATGATTGATAGAAATCATGCCACACAAAGGACACTCACAGAGCACAGAGGTGAACTAGCCCTGTATCCAAGTGACTCTGTGAGGGTTCGGATGCCATCATCGCTCTTTAAGACTGGAGCTGATGGTACAGCACCTTTGGATGCCAGTGTGGCGATTTCTCAGAAAATTAGGAAACAAACTTCCTCAAGAACCACCAGTACCACTTTTGGGTATATATCCAAAGGATGCTCAATCGTGCCACAAGGACATGTGCTCAACTATGTTCATAGCAGCATTGTTTGTCATAGCCAGGACCTGGAAACAACATAAATGCTGCTCAACTGAAAACTGGATATGGAAAATGTGGTGCATCTACACAATGGTGTACTACACAGCAGAAAAAAAATAATGACATATTGAAATGTACAGGCAAATGGATGGAGCTAGAAAACATCATTTTGAGTGAGGTAACCCAGACCCAGAAAGACAATTATCATATGTACTCACTCATTAATGGTTTTTAAACATAAAGCAAAGAAAACCTATAAATCACAATCCCGGAGAACCTAGACAACAATGAGGACCCTAAGAGAGACATACATAAATCTAATCTACGTGGAAATTAGAGAAATACAAGATCTCCTGAGTAAATTGGGAGTGTGGGGACCATGGAAGAGTGTTGAAGGGGAGGGGAGAGACAGGGAGGGGAACAAAGAAAAATGTAGAGCTCAATAAAAATAAATAAACAACAACAACAACAAAAGACTGAAGCTGAGGCCATGGTGAAATACAGAACAGAATCTTGTCCTACTGAAATCCATGGGTAACCATATAATGTCACTCCAATGTGTGACCTCTTTCTGATCTATCTTGGGCAAGTCCTTATCGGGAGCCCTGGGATCCATCGAGGAGCCGCACATCATCAGACAGAAAAGCAAATCTCAGAAAGCAGTCATGGGGTGAGCGCCCACTTGCTGTGCCCTCATCAAGGTCCCCTACTCTGGGGCTGAGATCTCCTAAAGCTCTCGGTTATCTCCATTGTAATGCTGGCTCTAGTCCACACTTCCTCCTCAGAGCTGCCGGAATGTGCTTTCTAAAGCGCAGCTCTGAAATTATCTCTGTCCCACTTACAAGGCTTTGATGTTGCCTCTGAAAGAGAGGTCAAGCTCCTCAGCCGGGTCTCCATCCTGACTTCATCTCTTGACACGTACTTCCCTTTCACATACTTTGAGTCCAAACTCACATGGGACTGTGTCCTTTTTTTGTCTATGTGTCTGCACGGGCAGCCACTTCTAGTCAGTGACACTTCAGCGTCTGTGTCTTGCTTGTACTTTTCCAAAAGTTGTCAAAAGGAGAGCTGTAGCGCTGCCTTCTGTGCGCTCTCGCTCTCTCCTTTTTTCTGTACAATACCAATTTCATAATTTCACAGTTTGGGGTCCTTCTGCTACTTTCTCTAACCCTGCACCCATCCTGCCTCCTCCCACTTCTCTGATGTCTTCCTCCTGGCCTCTTCTGCTGATAATTCTTCCCTTTGATAAACGTCTACACACAAAGTGGTCCTCAGGCCAACACTCTTCTTTCCAAATGCTGCTTGGTAACCACAGCCATTTTTGTAACTGGTGACTTATAGTCCATTGTGCAGGGAACAGATTCTTCAAATTCAATCTCTACAGAGCAGTTCCCCTGCCAATCTCTTTCACATTCCCCGCTCAGCGTGCCCTCACATTGAGCTTTGCTTGCCCACAGATTTGGCATCTTTGACATGACGTACGATGTGACTGCATAAAAAAACAGTGCTCTCCATGCTTAGTTAATGACTGTCCAAGAGCAGTTGATGCTGCCTTTAGGATGCTCCTGGCCTCCCTGTTCTTGGTGAATTTACTCACGCTTTATTGTATGAAGTGTCTCAAATATATATCATTAGTATGTGCTTCGTCTATTTCAATGTATGATTTACCTTGTTTTAATTAAAATATTTTATTTTACTCATGAGTGTTTTGCCCACATGCGTGCATGTGCCCCCTATATGTGCAGTGTCTGTGAAGTCTGCAAGGGAACATTATGTCCCCTGGAATGGGAATTACTGAGGGTTGTTAGCAGTCATGAGGATGCTAGGAACAAAAATCTCACCCTCTGCAGGTGAGCAGGTCTCTGAACTGCTGGGCCCTCTCTCCAGACCTCTTCTTGATTCTGACAAAGTAAATCTGGTTATGTCCCATCAGCATCTAAAATATTTCCACAACTTCCATAGAACATAGTTCAATCACATTGTCACATCAAACTAGTTGAATGGGAACACCATTGTCGCCATAGCAACACAAAGAAATTCCCCACAACAACCTTCATTAAGTAGCTAAGTCAGTCCTCATGAATATTTTTTAGGATATTTATTTATTGTACATCTATTTGCTGCATTACGTGTTAATGTGTGTACATGCATATGTGTACATGTGTGTGTGTGTGTGTGTGTGTGTGTATTTGGAAGCCAAAAGTCGATGTCAATTGTTGTCCACTTTAATTATTGAGAAAGGGTCTCTCAACAATTGGCTGAGCTGGTTGGACAATGAACTTTGGAGATCTGTCTCCCTTTCCCCAGTTCTGGAGTTCCATAAATTTCTCTAGTAGGTACTTTTAGCTGAGCCACCTCTCCTGTCCCCATGAAGCCTTTTGTTCCACCGATCTCATATTCTAGCTGTGTGCAGTCCCTGGGCAGTACTGAATACGTGCTATCACCTCATAGCTCTTTTATACCTGACTAATTCTTTCCTTACTCATGCTCCTCACCACCTTCTCTTCTCTGCCTCCTTGCTTAGCTCATACTTTCTCTCTAGGAACTTGATCAAGGGCAACCTCCTCTGGTAAATCCCTCATCAGATAGAACAAACCCTTTGTTCTCTTCTTCCTCTGTCCTCATCATGCAAATGCACTACCATTGTTTAATTAAATTACTTCATCTCCCATCTCACTGAGTAGATTAATAGCAAATCAGTAGTTTTTTGGAAAAAGAAAAAACTTCATGTAATATGTTCTCAGTCTCTACTATGAGACCCAGAGCATAGAGACATTAAAATTGGTTTGTAAAGAAGAAATCAGGAAAGAAGGATAAATTAAAGAATCTGTGAGGCACTTTAGGTCTCATCACAAGTCTGTATTTACTGATTCTAAACTGTTTTCCAATGGCTCTCCTGTGGTGTTCATGGAGAGACAGGGTATTCTCTTAAGAGTCATGACACATGCACACTGATTTAAAATAAACTGAGTGGCAATGTGCACTCTAGCTCTGTGAGTATAATGCTGGGGAGCAAGTTCAGAGAGGGATGAGAGGTATCATGGCCTGACATCACTAAGAGATAGAGACCAAAAATGTAGGCAGAAAGCAGATATTAATGCCAGCATTAAGTGGAAAACTATCAAACCACCACTGCCTTAAGTTTATCATTTGAGTTCTATCATTTCCTTCAAAAGAAGGACAATCCTATCAGCAAGCAGAGAAAATGGAAGCTGTGGTCGGGGAGAGGACTGTGACATAGAAAATGACTGTCCATGAAGCCCTGTAAAGATAGCTGCGAGGTTTGATTTTACCAAACGCTATTCCTCGATTGTGCTGAACAGATAAAGCTTGCCTGAAGGTCAGAGTGTGGAGCTCACCACTAGTTAGCCCTGGAGGCCAGGCAGTGGTGGCTCACACCTTTAATCCCAGCACTCAGGAGACAGAGGCAGATGATCTCTGTTAGTTCAAGACCAGCGGGGCCTATGTGAGATTGAATCAGTTTAAAAGAGAAACAGAGCTTACACCTTTGATCCCAGCACTTGAGATGTAGAGATGGGAGTGATAAGGCTGGGCGGAGAGAGGAATATAAGGTGGAAGGATACAGGAACTGGATCATTCAGTCTGAGGATTCATGGAGACAGGATCTTTCCCCCTTCTGTCAGAGCAGCAGTAGAGGCAAAAGGTCTCTCTAGTGGCTGACTCCTTTACTTCTCTGATCTTTCAGCTTTTACCCCAATATCTGACTCTAGGTTTTTATTATTAAGACCAATTAGAATTCTTGCAATGGTTGATTATAGGTGTGAAAGTATCAATGACTATAATTAAGACAGAAGATTTTATTTTAATAAAATCAGTTTCAAGTTGATCAGAGAAGTTTGTCATAGCTCTCGTGATTAAATCCCATTTCTCAGTATGATTGGCACTGCAAAAACCAAACATTTGGATGACTACTGTTTTGTATAACTTAATAATTTCATATCCTGCAAACACAGCCATCAGCGAGACCTGAAATAAAATACTCAGGTCGTGAAATAACAACACTTGTTGGTGAACAGAACTTAAAATTTTCCCACCCTGGGAAATGTGATCAGGCTTCATGCAGAAGCCTTCAACTTCTCCTCTCACTTGGAAATGAATAGCAAGGTGATGTCTTCTATGTCTCAAATTCTATGATTTGGGCCATACACACATGCCAGGGTTGGCAGGAATTACAGACAGCATGGTGACGGAGACAGACATCGTCTCTACACAGAAGGTGGGGGAAAGATGGAGCAACAGAAGGATGAGGTTCAACTTTATTTGAGGCCAAAAACTGCAAGCTTTGGCAGAGTCGTGCCTGCTTTGCTCTGCTTTTTGAGAACACGAGAGTAGAGGTCTCCCACCCCTTCTGGACCACCATCTGCCTCAGCCTTGCTAAGGGAGAATGCGTGACCATGATATCTGAAGCACCGCAGAATTTTTAACTTTGAGTATCTGCTATGTAAAGGTATAGAAAAATACTGCCAGAAATCAAGTGCTTATATGTTATTTCGTAAAATGCAAGCTGAGAAATGGATTTGTAATGGGAATGGCATTAGAATAAACCTCAAGGTTACTAGGAGGTCATCATAAAAGCCCATCCATTAACTGGAAAAGTTGAAGTAGGTAGAGTCATGTAGTAGCTAGAAGTAAATTTAGCATCAACAAAACAATATTCATTGTACTCCTTGATAGAAAACACTATGATCAACTGACAGTTGCTGTATGTATATGTCTATAATGAAAAGACAAATAAAAAGGCGTCCACACGGCTCTGCAAGGCTCACCGTTACCATCATCGGACTCACACACTGGTAGTGGTCCGTTCAGATCTGAAGACACAGCCCCCTGAGAAATCACTGAAAGTGTAACATCTCCTCACCTGCTCAGAGGTTCTAAGTAGCTCCATGTAGGTTAAGTTCAGAGTAGAAGATGATTTTTCTTATGAGAAGTAGTTTAATAAGTAATGCCCACAGTGTGCTGTTCTACAGTGTCCAAAACACAACTGACTTCTACCAGCAAGATGCCTAGTAGCTTGCCACATATTTGGGAGAAGTGGGGCACACACAGCTAGAACTTCCCCTTTAGACATTACACGTACAGTCAAAGGCATGGATCTGTGGAGGGAAAAGGGCAAAATAAGATGGCAGAGCCTACCCCACCCCATCACCACACTTCCTTCCCCTCTTCTAGTAGGTAATGCCTCTGCATTAGGCTTTATAAAGGCTCCAATGCTGTGCCTGCATACCATGTCCTGATGAGGAACGAGCAACAAGAAGGAGTTTGCCATCCCTAATAACCCTTAGAAGAATTAAGAGAAGGTAAACGATCGTTCCATGGATTTGTTTGAACACTCTGAAATTCTGGCAGAGGCACCCACACCAGTCTGGCCTTAGCTCTTCTCCTGGAGGCCAGACACCTTTCCCAGACATGGAGCTACTAATGGGAAGTTAAAGGCAATAAAATGACAGCCGGAATCCTATAAGAGTCCAGGTTTATATTGTACACAGAGCCATTCACACTTCAATTTCTTTCCAATAACTCTGCTCCTTCCTCATCCACGTCCCAGTTGTGGACCTGCTCATGGTGATGCTGATGCCTCTGTATCTCCACACATTGTTCCACCTCTACAGCTTTCTCCCTTTCCTCCCTAGCTTGCAGATAGTTGAATCAACATGGGCGTGTCCAGTGCATTCAGAGTATGTACCGGATGCTCTCAAGTAATGCATTTCCCTTATTTTACACAATGCCATTATTTTTCCAACTTTATGAGTAACCACGGTTCATCAAAGCTGCAGCAGTGACTATTTTTGCATCTTTCCCAAAATACCTGAATCAGATTAGACTGGATTGCAGGAAAATCATTAAGTAACTTGTCCACTGGCAGGAGAATCAGCTGACACTTGTCAGTTGGTGGTAATAATAAAGTCATGCAATAGCTATTTTCACTTTAACAATATTAATCCTCTCAACACACCTTTCTACTGTTCTAACTCTTGGTTGACACAGAAAGAAACTGAGGTTTATTGAGGTTAAATAGCTCCTTTTGGGCTTTTGGCACAAGTGATGAAATCAGATTTTTAAACTAGGCAGACTGTCTCCAGGATGAGACTCTAAATGACTTTTCAAATAGGCCGAAATTTGTATGAATGTGTTCATGGGCAGATCCAGGGTCATTGTCACTCTGCCACTCTCACTCCCCTTGTAATAGGCTTCCTTGACTAGGAGGGAGAACAAAGGTGACTTGTAGCTACCTCACTGGAAATTGCACTACTGAATGTCATATTTGAAATGTGCCACATGTGAAAAAAAATTAAGATCTCTGCCTAATGGGGAAGCCGAGTGGGTAAGCAGATGGTCACAAAACTGTCTGTCTGGGAAGTGTAATGCTAGGAACATGTGCACAGGATCCCAAGACAGCCAAGGAAAGAGCAACCCGATGGGAAGGTTGCTCAGAGGAGGAAATGTTTGACTTGTGTCTTAGAAAAAGAGTCCACCGAGCAGGGGATGGATGGAATGACAGGAAAATAGACAGAAACATACGCCAAAGAGCCAAAGAGCATTCCATGGTCATGACTGTTGGTGAGGGGAGAGTCCTAATATACTAGTGGCTGACAAATGTGGGGAAACCAAGGTGAACATTTATGGTGATGTTTTTTTCTCTCTTGGGGTTTTCCCCTGCTTAGGGAGTAGTATTGTAGCTTACAGAGCATTTGGAGATGAGTGAAGGTTTTCAAGCTGAGCAACTATGTGACCTGGTGGTATTTCTGCAAACTCATTGTGGAGAAAGTACAGAAACAGAATGAAGGGACATGGGAATATCAGGAGCAGAGCTATGATTCTGACTGACTTTCAGAAATTAGTGAATGTGAGAGAGAATATAGGTCTGAGCCTAGCAGAGAGGTAAAGGAGAGATTAGCCAAAAATAGAAGGATTGAAGGTCGAACCAATGGAACCAGCTCTGGTGTGCTAAGGAAGAAAAAAAAAGGAAGATTCTAAGATGTATATAAACTTTAACTCAAGTAACTGTGTGAACACAAGCCATTTCCCATGAGAAGAGTACAGAAAAAAGAATCTGGGGTATTCAAATGTTAGCCTTTTGTTAATTACTTAACTTTCTATACAGGTCTTATGTAGGGCAGGCTCCCCTCACCAT
>LOEQ01003657.1:47657-64148 GCA_001685075.1 Bramus lutescens | reverse complement strand
ATAGATAGATAGATAGATAGATAGATAGATAGATAGACAGACAGACAGACATAGGTATTGACATGTGTGCAAGTATATATGTGCATCTGTGTTTAAGCATATATGTGTACACATATACATTTACATATACATTCCTAAATGAATAATAGAATATGTTCAGTCCATTTAATGTTATGTGTATAGATCTACAAAATATCATTTTCAACTCTAAAATCATTTTGGATCTTTCCGTTTAACATTTCACTGAAAAGTTAAGTAAGTTGCTCATTCAATTTTTACTAAACATCCACTAAGCATGACTTTGGGACACCAAATATAAGCCAACTCTAACTTCCCACAACGAGCTGTTAGCTGGGAACTTACAGGACAGACACATATATGCTTGCTGCTCAGTCCTGTGTAGATTGCAAAGTAAACATAAAGATTAGATGAAACTTCTCAGAGCAACTAGCTTGCAAACCAAGAGGTTAAGGGTAACATGAAACTTTTTAGACTAAATGGAAGGATGACTCAGGGTGGAAGAAAAGTATGTGGAAACTTAGAAACATGAAATAACACTGAATAGGGTCCAGGAGAGTGGAGCCAAAAAAAAGCAGGACCTCTATATCGTGGTTTGCGTAGTTGAACATGCTTAGACATTGCTTGGTAAGAATGCTCTCATCTTGGAATTGTGTAAATATTAAAGAGGAGAATATAGTCAGTCCCACAAAAAGCAACTGCATCACACCTTTGAGGAAATTTGTTATTGTAAGGGTGACAAATGTCTTCCAGAGAAGGGTGAGGCTTGAGGCTGGAGCAGCACGCCAAGGCCATCACATGAAAGGCAGGCATAGACAGAGGGTTCTTTGTTCTATGGAAGCTTAGTCAATGGGGAAGTTTCTGAGGCAGAAGCAAGGTTGTATAGTGTTAATTTTACAGAGGAAAATAATCAAGTCAAGTAAAATTCAGAGTCAGGGTGGGGGTATTAGACTTAGAAGAAAAAGAGCTAAAAGACAGTAATTCATGAGTGTAGGGTTAAGTCTTGAGTCGTAGCAGTGCAAAGAAAAGGGGACTGACTGGTGGGGGGAATGAGGAGGTTGGAGCCACAGATATGACAGATCAATTCAGGACATCCCCAAGTTGTTTAATTGATTGGCATGGTGTCTGGGAGAATGGACACCTGTTCATACAAATGACTTCCATTCGTCATGAATGAAGTAAGGATGTGCCATGTTTAGAAAAAAGAAAAAGGAGACTTTTTTGTTTCCTACTTGACAATGGGAGAGATTGTGTCGGTACTCAGAGGGAAACCATAAATGACTTCCTTAACCAGCCATGAGAACCTCACCATTCTTTAAAGAATGTTTCTGATAAGTTATACTACAGCCCCAACTTGAGTGGCATAGCAAAGTATTTAATGACTTTTCATCATGAATTCACCATAAAATTCTCACCATAAATTTATCATCATGTTCTCAGTTTTAACACAATGTATAAAAATTAGTCACGATATCTCTTTAAAATATTCCCATCTCCCTTCCCCCAAAACCCTGTCACTCATTCTATATGAATCAAACCAGCTATTTGTGTATCATGCAACCAAAACAACTGGCTGGCTTAGTTACTCACTGGGCAAATAGCTGTTTGCTGCTGAGGAGATGGCTGTGACCAGGGACCCCCTCAGAAGCATCTGAGCAAAGATAAGAGGGACAGTGAGCTTCTGAATGGTACACTCACAATGTCCGCTGTTACACAAATGAATTTGTTTAGTAAGTACTGCGAGCATCTGCTGTGACCCACAAGTGCTAAGAGCATGTGGTGGGATGGAAATTAAGGTAGAAACATAGAGTGTTAGGCAAGCACCATCTGTTCTCCATCATAAGTCAGTGTTGAGACCTGTTCCATGGCACACGGAACCTGATCAAATGACACTTTCATCACTCCGAGAATGTCATGTTAAAGAAACAGTGACTAAGAAAATAGTAGAAATAGAGCAATGTATGCACTGTACAATTAAAGAGCCATCAGAGTAGGCTTGCCACTGTATCTCTGTCACCTACCCATGAATCCTGTGTTGGCTTAGTATATGACTAAAATGTCAATGAGAAAAGCTTATTGCTTAGACAGGGAAGATGAAGGGTGAAATTGCTAACTATTATTAACATTCATTGACTTCTTCAACAATCTGGGGGCGTTTAATGCATGTCAGACTCTGTAACTCCAACAGTGAGTGAATCAGACTGAGCTGGTGATCTCAGGCAGACACTGAATTCTCCTCTGGTGCATTTGGACCTTCTCAGTCTTGAGAGTCAAGAGGCGTAGAGAGTTATCTTGATTTTACTAAGAACATAACTGATTTTGTACACGTATGTAATGGAGTTATTAACTGACAGAGATAGCAGAAGGCCCTGGTTTCAAGGCTTTGGGTGATATAACTGCTTTATGGCCAAAGTAGGAAGAATTGAAGGCATTGAAAGTGGTAAACTTTCATTCAAAATATGTAAAAGCTGGAAACAACCTGAATATCCATCAATAAAATAAATGAATAATATTTATACACTTATGGGGTAAAACACTATGCATCAGTGAAAATGACTGAATTGAAGTCATATGCAGTGTAAGGGAAAATATAAAGAGGGTTTATTGCGTATCCATTCATAGCAGGTTTAAGGAGATAGAAAACCAGCAAGTGATGATAAAAATCAGAGAAGTGGCTGCTGTTGGTGAGTGACAGAGTCTAAGATGAGACTCAAGGAGCCTTCTGATATATTAGGAATGAGGTTTCCTTGACCAAAGTTACTATATCTGAATCAATATATCAGATTCATGGACTTGTCGGTTTAAGGCTGGCACACTCTATGGATACCTGTTTTACAATAAAAAATAATGTCAGGAAGGAATTAGTTGATGAAGTATGCATTTTTGAAGTCAGAATTTCAAAAGGAGCTCTAATGTCATGGCAAGTTAGTCTCCAACCTTTTCTCAGACTCTGTCTCAGCATAGACCTGTACCATATCCCATTAGCACATCTTCCGGAAGTGCCATCTGGCCTGTTTTCCTCTAGCCCTGTCACACAATGCAGCTAGCAATTTCTTCTAAATGTTAGTTATCATGGGCACTCCTCCAAAGGCCTTCCTCGAGTCTCCATTTTCTCTACAACATGAAACCGAGCATTGTCAGCAAAGAAGTGAGATCTTTGATAATCTTTTCTCAGACAATTGGACTAATGTCCTGGGGAGGCTGTCACCTCGGTTAGCCGCCATTCCTTGCTGCTGCCACTTCTTTCCACAAATATTTATTGAGTGGCGACTTGTGTACGACATTTTGACACGTGATAGAGAAATGCAAATGAACGGGGACAGAATCTTGTCAAGGCGGTGTAGAATCATGGCAGAGTGTGGGATAGCAAAGAAACAAGCGCACGAACAAACAAACAAACAAAAACAAAAACAAACAAGTTCAGGGAGATAGAAACTTGGGGTTCCAAAGGTGAGGACAAGGCAATACTTACAGCTGCACACAAAAGCAGACACCATAATATCAAGAGCCTGCATGTAACACCAAGAGGTTAGATTTCATCTGCCAGGCAACAAGAGCTCCCAGACACACCCTATGCTATGAGCATGCCAAACGCTCTACATGGCTCCCCGCAGCCACCCTCGCTGCTTTCCCAACTCCTTGCTGGAGCAGGTCTTGCTCCCTCAGCTGCAAGTACCAGCCCCACCTGGCAAAATCATATTTATTGTCTGAGTTATGTACCTGACAGCACAGAAGTGTATTCACAAAACTTGGCATAGACATCTGTCCCTGGTTCTCAGCAAGAAGCCTGTGAGAAAACTCCTCAACCACCCTGTTGGTTGCAGTGATGGTGTACAGAATTATGGCTTATACTTCACTTGGCTCTCCTCAGGTGGCCACCAAGTCCAATCTTAGTGTGTCAAGAAAAGTTGAGATAATCAATGGTGGATTTGTGCTTTATCTTAAGCATACTGTGATTCCCTTTTTAAAAATGCTGCTTCTTTTGTAAGAGTTCAGAGCCAAATCTTCAATGAACATCTAACAAACCTTTGGGGTCCGACTTAGTTATTTGTGTAGGTTCATCTCACCCAACTTTCACCCTATTCCCCTTTTCCTGTTGGCTCAGTGTCCGATTTCCTCATTCAGTTTCACACATATTGTCTGTAATTTTGAGACATATCTAAAATCATTGTTGGAGCAATTTGCACTAGATTAAATTCATCCACATTTTCCCTGCCTTTGACATCCTTTCATTCCTTGGTTTTTACGATTGCTCTTCAGTACTTTGCAGGCAATGTCAATCACTGCCTGCTCAAAGCCTCCCCAAATCTCCCCTTGCCCATTTCTTCTTCTTGCTGTGCTGTTTGCTTGCAATCTCTTCCATCATTGGTCAATCGCCTGTTCAGGAGCTCCCTGGCATCAGGAGCAGAGACTTTCAATATCCTGATTATTTTGCAAGAATCCAGTATTTTGTGAGGTGGAGGCACATCCCATGCTTGCTGCGGGAATAAATAAATACATGATGGAGCGAAAGAAAACCAAGTTAAACATACCTCTAAGAGAGCAGAAAATGGCCTAGAAGAACACAAATAAAACAGTGGCAACAGCGACAAGGACACCTGGGGTTCCAAACATAGTTTTGAATCTGAAGTTCAGAAATAAGAGAGAAACGGAGGTTGCATTTGTTTGAGGGTAAGAGATAAAAGGGCTACCTACAGAATGGCTGGCTACCAGAATAGCGCCATGCAAGACTGCTTACTTAGTAACTGTCCAATTATTATACTGAAGGCTGTTCTTAGATGCTATAAAAACAGAGAAACAGTAACCTTGAAGGAACACTAACCCTTAATCCTCTGACTAAGGGCATGATCCATGAATTTAAAATTTAAAAAAGAGAGAGAGAGAGAGAGAGAGAGAGAGAGAGAGCGAGCAGCATTTAGCAACCCACTTAGAAAATCTTTCAAAATATTCACTGAGAGCTTTTATGGTACAGTTGCGGTGACTCATTCTCATTGGTACCCTGTGCACTGTTCAGTGCCTCCCTGTTTACCCAGAGCGTCCGTAGGCGTGTCTCCCTTGAGATACACAATGGTCCTGGAGAGGTAGAGGAACAATGCTTTCTCCCCTTTTGATAGATGCCAAGACTGAATCTAATCAGGATGAAAAGCTTATACGAATTTACTCACACGGCTAGTGGTTGGCTAGAGGGAGGCTTTCTGACTCACAGCCTCTAGCCGTGTATAGGGTTTATTTTGCTGACCCGACAAGCTCTAGACAGTCCCTGATATCAGCTTACCAAAGGACCGAAACCACGCTGGGAGTTTCGTCACATTGTTTCGTGTATGCTGGCTTCCTGGAAGCTCTGGGATGAAGACCAAGTTCCCCAGCATTGCATTCAAGGCCTTTCCCAGGCTGGCTCCATCTGCCAGGCGGTGTCATTCCCAAAGTTTTCCCTGGGACATCTGCACCTGCCCTCCCTCCTTCTTAGAACTTTAGCCCATTCTCTTCCAGAACATCAGACAGGTTCATTATCATTGCTTCAATATTTTTAAATTCATTGAAATATTGCAAATTCCATAAACTATTTCTATTTATTTTATCCAAAAATGTTCATCTATGAAAAATGCTTACATGACTTGTTAATTGATGTGTTTAATAACTGAACCTTAAAACCATATTAAAACTCTGAGGATGATGCACCATGGTTATCCTCCATCCTAGGAGACCACAGTCCATGAACCTAGATACGAACCCAAAACTGAAAGATATGACATGTTATTATAATGTGAATTTGCATGGGGAAGGACATGTATTTCACTGTTTTTCATGATTTTAGTACCTGTCTAAGATGTATTACTTATAAGAGCGATGGCTGGTTGGCTGGCTGGGTGGGTGGAGGGTGGATATGTATGGGCAGATGGGAAGATGAATAGGTGGAGGGGTAGCTAAATGGTGTATGGATGGGTAAATAGTATGAAACCCATAAAGACAAATAAAAAAATCTCTATATGTCAGTCATTTAAAATGTCTATAACTAACTCATAGTGTTTTTACACTTTGCGCAATACAGGGAACCTTGCTGGAAAGATATAAAAATCTCATACATGGTGACAAAAGAAAGGGTGAATTTATTTATCCATTTTCTGGCAAAGATGAAGCAGAAAACTTCTATATCCAATTTATAGTGTTAACTCCTTTCTCCGGGCATTCAGATCAGTCCTTTCCCTTCAGCATGCACGGGGTGGTAACTGTTTTCATTCTCAGAATCCCCTGGGCCTCTATTTATTGCTTATTGATTGTACCTGCTCTAAAGTAGGCCTATGCTAAAATTCAAGTTTATTCCATTGTCAAGTAGACAATAGGTGGTTGCCAGCTAAGGCAATTGCATAGAAGATGGACATTGACTTTTGTTTACGTGAAAAAAATAAAGGATGAGGAGAAATGCACACGCATTTGATAAATTTTAAACTTCTTTCTTGTTAGGAAAGGGACAGACATTCCATGAAACATGAGTTCACGTGTGTCATGTGATTGAAGGAGAGAAGCGAGGCTGCTTGTGGGAGGGGCCAAGGCTGTTGCACATCAGTGGCAAAGCAAATTTCTAATTTCTGAGGGCTCTTCCAGAGAGATTGAAATGGCATTTCCTTCCATGGAATTTTTCAGTATTAAAATTTGCTATCTCGGCTACTTCTTAAATTTTTCACGTGAAATGTTCATGTATGCAGTGTACTTCAGGAAGCTAGGAATGGAAGAGGCCCTAGATGTGTGCTTCCTGGTTAACTGTCCACTGGGCTCAGAGCTGAACATGACCATGACTTTTTAGAAAAGACCATGGACAGGAAGATGTCAGCTGAAAAAAAAAGGAAGCATATAATATTAGAATTCACTGGGGCTGGAGAGATGGCACAGGGGCGGGGTACTTGCTGCTCTTTAGGCGGACCAAAGTTTGGCTCCTAGCACCCTCATCAGATGGTTCTTCATTTCATGACGGCATGCAGCTCCAGTTCTTGGGAGTCTGATGTCCTGTCCTGGCATCTACAAGCTGTCTGTACGCATGCAGAGAGTCATACACATATGCCCATAAAACTATAGGATTTGTGGACACTTTCATACATTGGGATCCATTTTTCCCTTTAACTAAACTGAAAGGGAAACAAGCACATCTGTAAAAACCATAAACCAAGTCTTTTCATTATCCAGAGAAAATACTGTATGCAATGTGGTTGTCTGCAGCAAAGAGGGGGGATTCAAAACAGCAAACACTGGAATGCTGGGAAAGCCTGCCATGGCTGTTTTCCAGCCCCTGCCCTCTACCCTCAGGCAATAGGAACTGTACTTTAGTCTCCTGGTCATGCGGGTTGTGCTGTACACTCAATTTACACGCTGGACTGTGACTGCAAACCCAAATCCTTGCAACCCGGAACACTCTGAGGTTCAATAATCCCTCATTCCACTCATATGTTAGTCTGAGTGCTGGCCTTTTAATTCATGTTTCCAGTTTAGGAACTCCTATGAAGTGGACTATTCTATCATCTGTGTGAGGACACTTCATTCTCCTCAATATCCAAACCCAAAGTTTGCTTGCTAATCTACTCAGTGATCTCTCACCTACAAAGACTCACTCACTGCCCAGCTGCCAATGTGACAATTTGTGGGGAATCCAGAAAAGTCTCAATTCTTTTACTGTTCATTAGTCAAACAGCTTCCTAAAAGGAGAACTGCCATCTCATTCTGAGCCCAAGTGTTCCTACCCACATTATTTAATTCCAGCAGCATGTAGTAGCAGGCCTGTTCATGATCTGCTCAGAGGCTTAACAACAAAATGCACTAGCAATTCTTAGAGTTAGAGCATTTCTTGACCCTGAGTCAATCTAGCGTGCCACTGATCCCGGAGAACGTCACAAAAATCTGATGATGAGCGTTCCTCTCCCACTCTCAGGAGCAACAAAGAAGGTAGATTGATTGAAATTCCAGCAAGCCTGGAGTAGCCCATCAGAAAATGACCCTAGGTGGTGTCTCAAAATTTATCTTTCCTCACATCGTTGTTCCTGGGAAATCATTTCCTCTACCTTGATTCACCTCTCTAAAATTACTCTTCCCACGTTGGTTAGGGAGAAATTCGTCCATTTTTTTCATCCAAACCTTTCCATCAGGCGCCAAGTGTTTAGGGGAGAGCAGTGCTGTGATGTACTTGGAAGAGCATTACAAGAGTTAGACGGATTACTTTGGGGTAGGATGATGGGTTGGAAGCTAGATCTGTGCTAAAGTACGCAGAATAAAATAATAATGGGAAAATCTAAGGGGAACGTGTACAGATGGATGCTCACTGAAAAATTCCTCCAAACTTTGCTGCACGTTTGAAAACTGTTCATTCTAAACTGTTAGAAGACAAAAAAAATCTCCCATACATAAGACAAAGAGTTATTTGCACACGCTGGTAGCTCACTGACAGCATGACTACCCCCAGTACAATACAGGATTTATTTTCCACTGATGTGCAAATGGACGGGTCTTCAAGTTGCGAGGCTGTAATTAGGATGCCAGCTTAGAAATTTGGCAGTCAGCGCTAAATGGGAACAGTTTCTGCTTTGAACTGCGCTCATCAAAAGACAAGATGGAACACGGGCTTTTGTCAGGATAGTTTTGAATTGTAACCCGATGAAGGTCCAATTCAGCTAGCTCTGCTGTGCTTCCGCTTACTCGGGATAGCAACCGGCTCACCCTGGCCTTGCAGAGAAAGAAAAGAGGGGGGTTCCTGAAGTACTTTGTTATATATCATATATGCATTCTTGATCATAACAAAAGATGTAGATAGGAACAAACACACGACAGCACAATCCAGTTGGAAAGCACAATAGGAACCATTGAAGGAGAATGTTAAGGAGCCACGACTAAAGCAGCCCATCCATATAGATTCATACAATCTACTGAAAGAGGAGGTCATGGCAAAAGTTGGTGTACTACCTAATGGGATAATGATGTCTCGAACAATACATTGCCTTTTTATAAAAACCAGAATAATTTTCTATTCACTGAATATCATTTATGAGGGGGGGGGATGGTTTCTAACCTGATACACAAGCCAGTTAGGGAAAGGACAATGTTACACTTTCAATGCTAACAGCAATTATTGGTAATGTGAGAATACGTCGTCCTCTCTAGTTACCTTTTAGAAAAGGAGACGCTTTCTGTGGCCATCTAAAAATGCTCATTGTTATCAAAGACGGTGTCTAGACAAGCATTTGACTTTCCTGTCGTGACCCACAGCTGTCGATGTCATCTCTTTAACTTTACCTTGGGCAGATAGGGTATATAAAAAGTACATGCCATATTTCAAAGACATTGCTGAAGTTCATTGTACTTTTTCTCTCTTCACATTACACATTATTTAGGATTAGTTCAGTTGTGTTCTTTCATCTTGGATTATTTTCTATTTTTCCAAATAGATACCATTAAAAAAATTGGACAAAAATTCTAAAAGCATCCTGCAACACAAGAAAAAAAAGAAGTTCAAACTTGGCTAGCTTCATGGTCATATGTTAAAATGTCATAGACATTTTGTTTAATGGACAAATGTTGGTCTATTTTTTTTTCCTCAGATGAAGTTTAATGAATTGTGAGTGACAAATGCCAACACTGGTTCAGGATCTGGACTGGACAGTTTAATAGATATGTTAAAATTTTATGTACCAGTAATTTTAATAGATACTGGAAAGTGAGTTTTTAAAATCTTTTTTCTTTGTGTGTGTGTGATATAACTGGAATTGTATACTATGTATATGTTTACGTGTTCGTTTGTGCCAGTGTTTACACACATGCTATTGAACATGTGTGGAGGTCAGAGGATTATCTCCAGCACCAGTCTTTGTGGGTGAGGCTGTGTTGGTGACTGACTCTCTTGCTGCTTTCCCACTGCTCACACCAGGCTAATGGTTTAAGAGCCTGTGGGCGGGCATTCTATCTCCATCTTCCATCTTGCTATAGGAGCAGTGGGACTAAGGATGCACACGGTCACATCTGATGTTATGGGGTTATGGGCATCCAAATTCCAGCCCTCATTCATGCATGGCAAGTGTTTTACACTCATAGTCATCTCCCAGAGCCCACGGATGGTGATTTTTTTAAAAAATCTATTTATTTTGTCTTAGATTAGCCATTTATTAAATTTGTTTGTTGATTTGAGATACTTACTAAAGCTATTAAGTTTGGAGCTTAAATATTTTACTTCAAAATTATTAAATCTTACATGTAACTATTTGATGTCCTTCATGTACATTAACTTGAGTCAGCTCTGTCTCCTTTGTTGTCTAACTCCCAAAATGCCATTCTCTATAGATCAGACTTAAGGTGTTGAATATATTGTTACTGTTAGCATTAACCAACTACTAATAATCATATCACTACAGGATAGTCAATTACCTCTCAAAAGACAACAAGAGCCAATGGGTTTATTTTGTTTTGTTTAATTAATTTTGCTTTTCTTATGCTCTTACCTGCCTCGATTTTTCCTTTTCATTCCCTGGCTCCCTGGCTTCATCTTTCCTTCCCCTCTTACTTTTCCCTTTCCACCCATCCCTTTTCAATCTCTCTTTCTCTTATTTTGGAAACATCTACGAGAGCTTGCAGGTAAAGATATGAAACAGGAATGCATTTCCATGATGAAATGATCCACGGAGGCATCCATAACTGCCCCATGATTGTGCCACACCACTTATGTCAGACAATCTGGAAAAGCAGAGGCTTTAATGACCTACTCGGGAGACTGAAATCCCTCCTCTAATGTTAGTGCCGTGATGTACAGTCTACAGTTTGATAAACACCCCACTTCACTTACTATGTAAGTAGGCAAGTATTTTTTTTTCTTTCTTAACTTGAGCATTTTGAGAAGGAGATAGTTACAGAGTACTTTATGACAATTCTTCCAAAAATATAAAGCAGAAGAAGAAAAACAAAGAAGGAGGATAAGGAGGAGGTAAGAAGAGGAAGAAAAGAAAGAGGAAAAGGAAGACGTGCGATGACTAGGCTCGATCTGATTAGTGTTGATTTTGTTCAAAGTGCTTTCAAACAGAGGGCATCTCGAACTCTTAGAGATCTGAGTGTTTTATAAAAGGATGAAGGAAACATGATGGGGGATTTGCTAATCCCATTGCAGCACATGTGGGGATAATAACAAGCTGCAAACACCACAGCCATTTTCAGGCCTCTCACTTGAACTCCACTTGGGCTCCATCTTTTCAGATTTTCCTATTGCATTCAAGTGGTCTATACAGCAATAATTACCACAGTCTTGATTATTTGATACATAGGTTATTGCTATCATCATTTTAATACTTTTAACAAATATACTGTATATATGTCCATTCTTTACAATATATTTGGGCAGTCACTGGAAATGAGCTTGCCATGACCAGCAGTTGCTCACCACCTCTACCCTTGTATCCATGACAATGCAATATTGGCTGCTGATGTTGAGGGAACTGTGAACAGAAAGGCCCCATGCTTCCCTCTTCTCCTCTAAATGAGCTATTAGAAGATCACGACCAAGACCACTGGCAGAGTAAACAAGGACTGAGAAACTGGCTGTAGGAGGCTCCATCTGCAATGATCCAAAACCACCCCTTAGCAATCTGCTAGGCAATTATGGAGCTGGAAGGGGTATGCTTGCTGTTGAAGGGTGTGTGTGTGTGTGTGTGTGTGTGTGTGTGTGTGTGAGTGTGGCACACGCACAGGCACACACACACACAACAGCATAGAGACAAGTAACAGCAATGCTAGTTAAATCCATTCTAAATAATATTAGTGCTTCAATCAGTTTGGATTGTCTCCTTAGAGCCCGAGACACTTTGATGTTTGTTAGGCCGAGGTAAGTTTCTGAAAACGGAGAGAGTTACAAATACAGCTCCATTCTTGTTTGCTTTTGATTTCGTAGCAGCAAAGAGCATGAGCTATTCTCTGCTTTGGGGATCATGTTGGGGTGTGGAAGTCATGGCTTCTCCTTTTCCATATGTCATTTCTTTGTTACCCAGTTCTGAGTCTCTTCATGTGAGGCAGTGGAGTTGAGCCTTAGAATATGGTAAGATACCTATGTTTTGGGTTTGAGAGTAAAGTGTTTGTCACATAAGCCAAAAGACCCATTCAAATTTGCTCCCTGATGCTGTGGCAAGCATTATGACCGAAAACAATTTAGATACCAAAGGACTTCATTCTTCCTACACTTCCCTGTGACGGTCCATCATCCAGGAAAGCCCAGGCAATGACGGACCCAGAACTGGGACTGAAGCAGAAAACACCGAGGAACACTGCTGCTGGGTTCTTCTTCTGACTTACTCAGCAGGCTTTCATACACAGTGCAGGGCCATCTGCCTAGAGATGACACTACCCACAGTACCACGGAACTTTACATGCATGGTGAATTAGACTTCTTAGCAACAAGTGATTGTGTATAGATTGTGTATGGCAAAGGGCAGTCAAGGGCTAAGAAGCAAAAGGTTGATGAACAGGCTTTCCATAGAATTTTTCCAGAAGACTACAAGCTCTTTTGTACAACATAGACTGACTCTATTTACAGGGATATTCTCATGCTCACTCTCCAGTCACTGCAGAGCCCCAGCTCTTCTGGTGGAACACTATGTAGTACAACACTGAGCCACTGCTGAGCCCCAGCTCTCCTGGTGGACCACTATGTAGTACAACACTGAGCCACTGCAGAGCCCCAGCTCTTCTGGTAGACCACTATGTAGTACAACACTGAGTCAGTGCACATTGGCAGCCGCTATTCCAGAGGGGGACCTCGTGTCTCTTCCTTTAAGACTTGCACCAAGCCCCAGTCCTTCTGACATTTTCTAGAGTTTACCAATCCTGCTAGTCATCTCTTCTGATCACGTAGCTGTGTGAGCACATGCCTCCCCTGCTGATACCCGCTTCTTAGGGATGGCATAGCTCACAGTGCACAGGGCTTGCACAGCTCACAGTGCACAGGGCTTGCACGTCCTGCTCTATTGCTCCTGCCCACTCAGAGCCTCTCAAAGAAACAGCACAATAGCCCCCACTTCTTCTATTTCTCTAGATGACAAAAGTCTAAAATATAGTATAAATAAGTGATATTGAGTTAGATAAAAACCACATTATTGGGATTTGCTAAATATCTCCCGAAGCATATTCTGTGATGAGAAAGTAGGGAGGAGTTATATTGTTACTGAAGTCGACAGGGGTAGGAGTGAGTCAAAAGATTCCTTTTAAATCTAAACTTTACTTACTGGTCTTAGAGATTAGGAGAGGCCTTTAATGGGCAAGGGGAGATACAGTTGGCTCACTTGCAGTGATAGGGTACCCATAGATTGTGATGCAATGCATCTGCACATTTCTGTCTGGAATTCATATGTACATAAGATATACAGAATCTTTAGCATTGATTCTTTCTCCTTAAAGGAAGAAAATGGAGCCTTCAGAATTCTTATCTTGTGCTATGGCTATGTAGCTATGTAGGTTCTAATGTAAAACAGAGAAATTGAGAATTGGGGGTGACTGCAAAGAATCTCATGGTAGCTATTGAGTTAATACAGTATAACAATAGGGGAGGAAGAAAGAAACTGAGCTATTTGTTCACCTGACTGTTCCAAACTTGTATCTAATAGTCCTTAATTCTGCTCCTGAAGTGGTTCTGGGTGGACAGCAACTGAACAGAACCTCATGTTTTACCTTAATGCACCATTTAACTAATGCTTAGTCCCTTTACATGTTGAGCATCATGTTTGGCATTTACCAGAAACATTTAAATTGGAATAACTAAGAAATTATCACCCTCACCCTAAAAGTTCAAATGGAAAGCCTTGGATAACAAGAAGGTAATAAATTATGATACTATGTGATAATGGCAATTTTAAAAGTATAAAAAAGCCTGTCAAAGGTTGAATTAATTCAATCTTTCACATCGATGGTTAAATTGAGAGTTGAGTATGGTTATACTATGACGAGCTACTGTAGACAAGCAGCTTGCGGAATTTTGTTAAGAAGCAGTAAAACCTAAAGGAGCCTGATTAATGGCCATCAGGCTGATCGATAACATTGGATCAATACAAAATAAGAAGCATGCCAAAGATCAATGAGAGGTAAGACTCACAATTATGCCCAAATCACCGTTTGTTGGAGTGCTTTACCAAAATCCACTAATTAATCTTTATTATGTGGCGTTGAGAGTGGTAAGTGCCATTATCCCCAAACAACCCTTTGAAGCACTAGGGACTAGGACCTTTCACAGGACACACCCACAGCAGACGTCCGCAGGGACTCAGATCCAGGACACCCAATGAGCCTTTGATAAGTCATCCTGGAGGCAATCTGTGGCCAAAAACATACAAGTAGCATCAGTGATGCATGGGCAGCTGAAAAAGTCAGCTCCATTCCCAGTGACCTTGGATGAGTTAAAGTCTCTTAGCTTCAATCTCTTCGTTTTTCAAAGGGGTTGACATGTCTCCATAAAAGACAGCTTTGATGTTGAAATGATTTAATGTTTATAAACTCCTGGAAAGCAGTAAGGGCTCACTCAGCAAATGACCACCATTGATTGTTGTTAGTGGTGTTGTACTTATTTTTTTGGCAATGACAAAGAATGGGATCTGCTAGGTGATGCTCATGGCAGGATGAGAACTGCCCCTGAAGATGAGAAGAAGGTAGCATGACTTGAGTACCTGCCATGTGCCTGACATTGAACTCAGTACTTATCATCTGAGCTTGGTTCTTCTACTTGGTCCTCACAACATCCCAGCAATGGAACTCCTAGTAACTAATGCTGGAGCCCGGGCTCTTTGCTTAGTAATCCATTAACTCTCACAACCTCAGAGAAATACTTCTGTAAAGTAGCCTCTGCTGTAATGTGGATGGAGGAAGAGTCCAGGGAAGTAGGACTCGGCCACCTAACATCATCTGGTAGGCGCAGGAATCAGAATGGAAGGCCAAGACTAGAGTAACGAAGTTAGTAAGTAAGCCTGACCTACTGGGTAGAAATTTTATTTCTCATGGCTTCTTCTCCATAGTTCTGATCACCCATTAAACTTACTTTCCTCGCTCTTTCTCCACAAGCTTCTCTACCATCTATCCTTCCTAACTCCATCCCTCTGTTCCTGCCCCAAGGGAAGATTCCTGGGTAATGATGCTTTCTTCTTTGTCACCAGCATCCAACACGGCACCGGAAATATGGAGGGACACAGTAAACATTTGTGCTCTGTAGCTGTTTCCCATGAATTAGACGTGATTATTGTGACCTTGAACCTAAATGGGAGTATTCACCCCCATCAGATCTTTGGGAATGGAGGAATTGGGAATTTTATAGGTTCACATGGTTCGCAAGTCTTCATGTGATCTTCATGAGGACTTCCCAGAGCATACTTGCTAGTAGAATGTGAACTGGTGAGCTTCATAATCTGGCAGCCTCTAACTGACAGGGAGATATCTTTGCTTTTGAGTCACCAATGCTCTTAGGTCAATCCAAGAGATTAATTGGCTCTCCAAAATGGACATACTGCTTTGTTTTATCTGTTGGTGCCCTCCTTATCTGGGGTAAATGGACATGTCTGTACACCTCTCTCAGGAAAAGTATTGTGACAATCTGCCAAATTAAAAAAAAAAGTTAACGTAGAACTGAGAGAAGCTTCTGATCCATCCCGTCATTGTCCTTCCCTCCACATTCTTGTCCTCTGGGAGGGCTAAGAGACATTAGTTGGACATCAGAACTCCTAGCACTATGCAAGAGGATATAGCTAGAGTTCCATAATCTCCTCCTACCTTGAAATCATACTGTTCTTTTATTCTGAAATGGAAACCAGCTCTAGAGACAAGAAAGTGCGGATACCCAGCAGCAAGTTTTAGCACTAATAGTTCCCAGGGTCCCTGGTAGAAAGCAGAAACCAAGCCTCTATTCCTCACACTGGCAAACTTCACTGTTTTCTAATGTAAGTAAAATAACTTGTGCATGCTCTTTACTTTTATTTTATTTTATTACTTTTTTTCCCCGAAGGAAAAGTTTAAAGTGTATCTTGTGGCAAAGAGAACCCGGAATCACCCATGATGCTTTTTGCTTGGTTCTTTTTCTCTGCCTGCGTCTTCTGGGAACTGTAATAATTACTTATTTCAGACGACTCTGGAGCAAGATTTTCTCCTGCTCTATGGTCTGTTGTGAAGGAGGCGCTGACGGCTGCTCTGGGAGTTGGGGTGAAAGTTCCCTTCAATAGCAGAGGTAGCTCTGACCACAAAAAGAGTGTGAACAGGAGCTGGCTGCTGAGGATGTGAGATAGGGTGGATAGGGTAGAGGGTAGGCAGCTCAACTCTCTGGGTAAGCCCTGGAGGAGCTCTTTAAAGGAATTGTTAAACCAGGGGCTTCTCTCGGCCATCCCTGCTACCCTCCAGGCAGGCCCTGAAGTCGGAACCCAGAGGCAAAGTAAAACTAACAGAAAAGCTGAGAAGGGTATACACACACACACACACACACACACACACACA
>LOEQ01003657.1:17571-35850 GCA_001685075.1 Bramus lutescens | reverse complement strand
AGACCTAAACAGAGAACTCTCAACAGAGGAATCTAAAATGGCTGAAAGACAATTTTAAAATTTTTTCTTCATTTAATTATGTGTAGTTTCTATTGTTATGCCTTTGTACCCACTATTTTTTCTTTAACAATGTCTAATTCCAATCAGCTTCATTTTTTAATTTTAGAAATTAATTTAAAAATTAATTTTTAAATTTAGAAATTATACTGTAAACATTTGAGAGTGATTTTTTTCTTCACATTTCTGTGTATTCATGTAGCTTATTAAATACATGGTACACAAAATTCAGTCCATACCTTTATTCCCTTATTTCAGTACCTCTGCCAGTCCTGGTTTGGTTTCAATGAATGGATAATGCCACGTTTCAATGATCAATAATTCCTCAGCCAGTGACAATGGCCTTGCCAGGAGATGAGTCTGAGGTCCTACAAATATTCTCAAATTTGTTTCAGTACAAACTTGCTTGGAAGCAAGTTAATCATTTTGACTCTGTCTGATAAATGAGTCCTGCTCAAGCAAGCTCTGCCCACCGTCTCCTGTGGCTCAGGGTCTTCTGTACGGCTAGTGGAAAGCAGTATTGTTCCCAGATTGGTGTAGGTGCCGAGTAATGTTGATGCTCACTCCTTTGAAGTGCTTTCTTCCCAGAGTTGCTTTGTTCTTTCATATGCATGCAGGAGGATGTCCTGTTTCTCTAGAGTCTTCCTATGCATCTTCTTTGCTCTGGTGCTCAGTCCTACAAATGGTAGCTACAGTGTCTCTTCCATGCACTCAGATCTCCTCAACTCAGAGATCCTGTCCAACACTGTTAGGATCCATTTACCATAATGCAGCCAGGAAACTTTCTCCTGATTTTAAACTGGCACAGTTGTAGGATTCAAATTGTTTCCTGGGTTTCGGAGGTTACTTTACTCCATTGCCTAGTGCCAACCACGTGTAGCTTTGTTTCACACATTGGACACTTTCTGTCGTTGTTTTGGGCAGGAAGATAAACCCATTGCTACAAGAAGGAAATGACAGTGTGATTGTAGCACAGAGGCAGCAGAGGCTGAAGGCACAAAAGGCAAAAAGGCAAAAAGGCTATGTATGGCTAAAGGATGGCTTCTAACTCATTGTAGGTAGGCACCTTACTAAGGGCTGAAAAGCAGGTAGTATGATAGAGCTATAAGAAGAAAGCTAAAGGCAATCTTAATTTTCTAAAGTCCCAAAATGATGGGGTATCCAAAGATAATGATTACTATTTTCTATAGATGGGCAAATGATTCTTTATAGTTAGCAATTTCAGATTATAAAAACACATAGATAGATGGACAGGTAGATACAAATGAATAGCATTTACGGAATGCTAAGATAGCCTCACAAATTAAGATTAGATACAATTAAATTTAAATTAAACATTTGCCAAGATACTGTGGTAGGGACTCTTAGAGATGGATGGCGTACTATGGTATCAGGATCATTGGGATTTCCAATTACTTTTTAAGATGAGGATGCTGCTAAGAGTTCATCGCACTGCAATTTCTCCGTTAAAGCCATGACATATGTGCATATGGGGAAATACACTTTACATTTGACTCTTTTCACACTGCTTAACATTCTTCCGGCTGTAACTCCCCAGCCAAGAACAAACAGAACCTTTAAAATTCATCCTGCTGTTTCTTCTACATCAGTCTATGAGCACCCGGAGGGGAATGCTGGAGAGAGCATGCTCAGTGCAGCTCCAGCCTACCAGGGACTCGCTGGTGAACTCTGAGTGACCCTGGCTGTGTCCTCCAGCCTTGAGTCTTTATTTCTAACTCACTCTGTCAGTGATGCCATCCAATCTTGTGGCCCTAAATACCAACTTTATATTCAAGTTTATTTTGTGGTAATCTCTGTCCCTGAGTATGACAGCAAACAGACTCCTTAAACCTCTACTTGGAAGCCCAACACACATCTCAAAGGTAACATGAACATATCTAGATGGAAAGTCTGGCCCAATCCAGACTTCTTCTCCTCTGCATCTCAGTAATAGCAGACTGAAGCCTCCTATGTGCTCAAGGCCAATACATGGGGGAGTAATTCTCAATTATTTTCTTCTACTCACATTCCACTTTGAATACATCATAAAACCTTCTGGTCTCCGACGCCCTCTCACCAAAGTTAGCAGACATCTGGTCTGGCTTATTATTTGAATACCCTGCTATGTGTCTCCTTGATTTTGTCCTTGTCTTCTAACAACCTGTGAAAGGGTAGCTAGTGATCTTGTTATAGGAATGGCAGATGCGTGCCCATCCACTCTTCAAAATTCTCCAGTAGTTTTGTTCTCACTTAGAGCATATGTAAATCCCTTCCAGTGACCTAAGAGGATTAAAAATGAATCTCTTATCACTTTCTGATACTATCATCTTTAATAGTGCTGCTAGTAGAATATAATATGAGCCATATGAGAGGCAGAATACAGTGTCAAATCTTTCAGTAGTCACATTTAAAAAAAATCCAAAAGAACAGATGCAATTAATTTTAATATCTGAGTTTATTTTACACAATATATCCAAAATATTATCTTCACAACATGTAGTCAGGAAAACATTACATATGTCATATTTTACATTCTGCTTTTACTCAAAGTCTCTGCAATCTGAGGCAGAGTTTCCAGTCAAAGTACAGCTCAGCCCAGAACAGTGTATTCTGAAAGCGTGCAGCAGCCACACGTAGCCCGTGGTTGCCGTACTGGACAATGCATTTCTATGTGTTTCCTAACCAATTACCTGCACTATACCCAGGCATATCATAGATCAGTATTCCACAGCTCTTGTTCTTCTGAACATACTCTACTTGAAATTGAAATACTCTACTTGAGATTGCTGTCTTTCGCCTCTTTTAAAATGCTCTTCAACTGTTTTGTTTTCAGTGAAATTGCCCTTTTATACAATATTCAAAATTACAACCTCTCCCAACAATGGCATTTCCTACATAATGTTTGGCTTATTTCCTCCACCGTCCTTAATACAGTCTAACAAATTACATAATAGAGAACACATCCACAAAACAACTGTGCATTCTGTTTCATCAACTTTAATCTGACATCATGCCTTCACTCAACTGACATACAGGAAATTCTACTTTATTATTATTCAAGCTTCTCCCTTCCCATTCCAGAGTTGTGTGAATGTCCCACACACCATAATTCAGCATGTATGGAGGAAGTTCTGCCCCACCTCATTATGCGGGGAAATGGAGGCCACTGTCCTTGTTTTCGGTAATTCTTCCTATTGTCTGAATATGTCATTTTCCAAATATCAAGGACTTTGTCTCCACCAGTTCCCTGTAATATATATGTCCAGTGACTTTAATTTTATAAATCAGCATTCTGAATGTGTGAAGAAGGGTAGTAATTGGGCATTTGGGAGGCAGATAGACAGGATTCATAAACGAGCTTTTTTAATGGAAATCACAACCTCACATCCTGATCTCCTTAGGTTGGATGGGGTTATAAAAATGGCTAAAACAAGTTCTGTAACATATTGCCCCAAACTTTTCACATAACTATAGTATACTTTTGGAACCTTGCAAAGAAAATGTTTTATAGCTCGTATTTATTTTCTTTAGTCTAGCTGTTATCAGGAATATTAACCTCAAAATAAAAAGCATAAGGCCTCTGGTTTTGGTTAAAGGAGGAGCAGGATAGAAGTGGTAGCCATGGCAGATCTTGAGTGACCTCTAAAGAAAATATCAAGGGAAAGCTATGTAAAGGAAAGCAGGTATTTTGTCACAGAGAGCAGAAGCCTGCAGGACCCAGGAAGGGGAAATTTAGAGAATAATGGAATATTGATCAGATTTGTAGCTTGGAAGTGGGAATAGAGGGAACATTGCAGGAGATGTCCAGCTACCACAGGAATTTCCTAAAGATAGGTGTTGAGATAGACAGTGTACTGTTGTCCCAGTTTTTGAGGGCAATTGTTTGGCTTGAGAACTTGAGATCCTGTGTCCTAAACACCTACATGGGGAATAAAACTGACCTTAGCTGGGTGTCTCTTCTGCGCCAGGAACTCCTTTTCATTTCCACCACAGAATAATGAACTACGGAGTCTTAATTTCATTTCTCAAATGAGAAAGCAGACTGGGAAAATTGAATGCATTGCACAGAGTCATATTCTTATAAAGTGATGGACTGGGAAAGGGAAGACATGTAACAAATAATAGGCCCTAGACTCTTGTTTGTCCATTCCCCTAGCTCTCTCTTTGTGTGAGTCACGTGATTATTTTTCCCCATAACTCATTACTCAATGAAGGACTTCTTGTTCCTAAAGTCTTACTCTCCATCCCCTGTGTGCCTAATGTTATGTTCCACACATGCTAACATTACCTACACAGTGAACTCGGACAAAGAGAGCCGTCTGAACAGGTAGCTGTCCATCCAGCATCTTGCCCACACTGCAACTGTGGATAATGGCAGACTGCATTCATCCTGTAAGGACTGTTTATTACAAAATCAACTGTACAGAGCAGTCCAGGCAGTGTGACCTGAGAAAGACAAGGTTCCCACACAGGGCACTATATGCTAATCAGTACAGGGAAACCAATGGATTCTGAAGAAATTGAACATATGCATGAAAAACGTTTCTAATTTTGTATTATTAAGATTTTATAAGATACGTAATGATTCTTTGGCATACTTTGTTACAAGGCTCGTTATAAAATCTGCAAGAGGGGATTAAAATAAATCTCAGATATCAACACGATCTCCGGGGCAATTCTTCACTAGACCAAACGATTCCATCCACAGCTGCATTATCCATGAGGCTGAGAATGGCTAATGAAGCACATCAATTGTGACAGGTCCTTGGTCATGCCTAACGACAGCTTTTGTCTTCTCATCCTAGGGCTGTGCCTAGCCACTCATTTGGTGAGAGATTATATTTTACAGGTAAGGATGACATTGAAAATTCAGTGTCAATTCGCCCAGGAGACTTTGAACTTCACACAGTCCTTGGGTCGAATAGACAGTCATCTTTGTCATTTTGATCATTGTCAGTTTCCTGAGAACAAAGATGTTTGTCCAGGGTCATTGTGTATCCCAGATACAGAATAGAGAGAATCTGACACCGAATAACAACAGCAAACATGTATACATACATAGTAAATACATATATATGTATGTATATCTAAGTTTAAATATTAAAATTCGTTTATGCAACTGTAATTCATTCCATGTACCCCTTAGCTATCCCTCTGTCCAAACCATATGTGTGGGTATTCTATGAGAAACATTTGGAAATATGATTTTAACCACCCTCTTGGTTCCTAAATTCAGGGACTTGTTTATTCCACTACTTTCACCCCCCTCTTCTGGCTACAGATGTCTCTAAATAGCAATGTGGTTATTTGTGGTTTTGTCTATAATTACTTTCTCAACAAGAGTTTTTTAATCCCTGTGTAGGCTTTAATGAAAAAAAACACTTAAAATAATCTAATTTCTTGTTCCCTGTCTGAAAATTTCTGTGTGACATAGAACAAACCCTAATGAGGATACTTGTACGATTCAGGCTACTTATCATAGCTCTGAGATTTGAAGGCCACTACAGTTCTTCAGTGAGAATGGAGACAAGACCTACTTTCGGAACATGTAATGCAGAGGCTAAAACAAAGGCAGAGCCTTGTGAGAATCTGCAGGTCAATACAGAGCCCAACTGATGGCTCTTCCTTGAGTCCTGATCAGAAAATATCAGTCTAAGTAAAACAAGCTGGCATCTATTTCCTCTTTACACTAAGTTGTGTTTGAAATTTGTAAGAGCTGCTACAGGTCATCAGATTTAAACCCACGTCGTTGTTCCAGGGAGTTGATAAATGGAGAGCTTGGAACATGACCAGATTCTCAGATAGTTCCATGGGTTATTATTATCTACATTGTATTACTGAGTAGCTACTGCAGAAGCCCGACCTACCCACATCAAACGACCTTTCATTTACAAAATGTCCATGGATATTACTGAGTATTGTGGAACCAAGAGCGTACTTACTTTAACATGAAGACAAATATCCACATTCAGGTAGAGATCACAGCTGTTTTGGGCAGTCATGGTCTCAAAGGCAAACACTTTGTTTTAGAGGTTGAATGGGCTATTTCCCACCATGTCTGATTACATGCTGTGCATCTCAAAGCATATTGACAATTTCATTATACTGAGTGCAGTAATCCATATCAACAGCTCATCCCTCTGTTGAATTATAAATTCAATGACTTAAAAGGCCAGGTATGAACAAAGGTACCTGCCTTCAGTCCTTCTGAGATTGGACTGGGTCCAAAATTAAGCAAGATGTGACCAGATTCTAAAGGTTGAACATTTTTTAAAATTGTTTTCTCACCAAATCAAGGCTACCTAAAAGATTAAAAGATTAAAGGCTCTTAAAAGCTCTCCTCTTCTTCTTCTAAAAAAAATAAATAAGTAAATTCTTATTAGTCACACAACCTGTCTAGTCATTTAAGGGCAAGACTTCCTCAAATCATATACCTTTGCTGCAAATCAAATGAGAAAGTACAATCCTGTTGCTTTTTTCCGTAAGCGCATATCAGTTATGTATTTCCAAGAGGAACAGGCAAATACTCAAACTAAAATCAGTTTTTCATCTTGAGTAGAGTGAGTCCAAAGACAGCTTAGGTTAGGCTTGTCTGTGACTCTCAACACACATGGGTTTCAATGAAAAATAAATGGTTGAAAGCCAACAAATGAACTACAAACATTAAAAACAAAGACATTCATGATAAACTGATGAATATGTTTAGTTGACAAAGTAAAGGAGGGAAAAATTGGCTGGCCAATTGGTTTGGGTTAGTAGCTGGGGAAACCCATGTTTGACATTAGTCAACCTAATTTCTACACCTTGTTATCTATAAAACAAAAGTCATAATGATGCTCTCCCCCAAAATGCTAGAGAGGGGATTACATGGAAGCAATTGAATAAGATAATGCATGTGAGTGATTTGAACAGTTTGTCATGATCAAAAAGTCATCAATATGAGGGAAGGATGAAACACACGGTAGTGGCATTTCCTTTCCTCTATTTCATCTTTCTCTGTATCTTCAAAGGCAGAAAGGGAGGGAGATCAGGGTTGAAACAGAGAGGCTGCCATGTTCTGGCTGCATTGTGTCAATTACCATGACAAGTCACCACACTCTTCCCCTGGACTGGGTCCATTGTGAAGAGAACAAAACAGAGACTCGGGGAGAATGTGGCCGCTGAAAGTCATGTGACTGGGGCATGCTAGAGACAGAGCCGGAAACACGAGTCTCCGATACTTATCCCATTCCCTTCCTGTTTGTTATAAAATGCCCAGCTTTTTCATCCATCACACACACACACACACACACACACACGCCTGGTTTTGAAGCAATTGGGGGATTTGTTTGGGGTACAATAATCATAGGTTTGCAAAACCTGAACATACTGGCCATGGCATTTAATCCTCTAAACAGCCTGCTATTACTATCATCTCTATTACATAAACAAGTAAATTTAAGCTCAGAATATAAACAATTCTGTCAAATGCTAATTAATAGCAGATTCAAGATCAAAATGGAGGTCTGCATTTGACAGCAATGTTAAAAAGCAAAGATTGGATCTATAGAAAGTATCTCTTAACCTGGTCATAGTACTATAACTTCAGCAGCTTTGTAGGTGGAAGGGGAGGATTGCAACTGCATGTCCTGTCTGGGCTCCTGAGAGAGTCCAGCGGCAGGCCTGGGAACATACAGGGACCTTGACTCAAAATAAAAACAGAAAAGAATGGAGAGGTGGGTATCCCAGTGAGAACAGAGAGGCAGCCCAGTAACAGAGCATATTCAAGGCCCTCTATTCAATCCCCAACATTCCACCCACCCTGGCACATAGAAAGATTAAATTATATGTGCAATTTCACTTTTTACTCTCTTGAGTTAGATGGGAGCTTTACTTTCCCCTTGGGAAAATGATTTGTTGCATGGCAGAACTTTTCATGCTGAACAAGTGATGGGAACTGACACCCTTTGAACTGGACAGATAGGATGAATGGCTCAGACACGGGTGCCCCGCTGGTTTAGTTCTTAGGTAATAAGGCATCTAACAAAGAGGAAAGAGCCTATTTGATTTTGACTAAATGTGGAGCCGTGCTGCTCCCCTGCGAGCTTCCTTCCCGTAGCAACGTCCTTCCATCCTTCCCTCTGCAGTGAGGTCACCATGCTGGCCATCTGCAAAGCAAGCTTTAATAGTCCAGGGTTTTCAACTATAGGCTTTCAAATAAAGCCTATCCTTGGCCCGGAGTTTCCAAGCTACTCACAGATCTTTGTCTAAAAGAATTAAGTAGAGCAAAGAGCTTGCAAGGGCAGCTCAGTAAATGCCCATGGAACCAAAGAGCCAAGTAGAAACTTTTTGTCTGATATCTTAATAGAGCGATTAATATATCCTTAGGAAGGTGTTCTATGGAGCACCCTCAGGGAGCCCTGGTCTGCACTGGGTTACCTGGAGAAGGTACATACAATTCCAAACACTGGTTGTCATCAGTTTTTGAACGGGCATCTTGGTAACCAAATGGATTTTTAGATTATTGCTATCTGACAAAGGCTTCCAGAGTCCATGAATTCTCCAGCACAGAATTTGGAGATGAAAATTAAGAGCAAATTATGCATACTGGCCCCAAACTCATATACTGTTAACTTTTGTATTATAATAAGCTATCAGTTTGAAGGACAAAGGTTGACAAAGCCAAGATACATAAATACTCTAACATTTACTGTCTGTTAAAATACTTAGGCTGGATATAGCCATGCTCCTTTGAAATATAAAGGCTTTTAATGCTGAAAATTTTCATTTTCAGTTTTAAGTATGGTACTTAAAAGTCTTAATTAAAAAGTATTATCATGGTTCTAAATTTAAAACTGTCAGAAAACAAGCAAAGCTAATACTAAGCATGTCAAAAAGAATGTCTTATCTATGAACCAGTTGCTTAAATGAAAGAAATGCAAGTCTACAGACTGTCACTTTTCCAACCCAAATTCTAACTGCAATCTACAGCAGCTGTGGATATTATTTTCCCTAAGCACCATAAAACTGCTTAACTGCACACATTGCATGCACAGATCCAGTGCAAAATCACGCATGATCTTAAGTGCATATATAGGACATAGAAATGGATAGGAAGGAAAACACACACACACACACACACATGCACAGAAGCATACACGTACACATACATGCACATGCACGCATGTGTACACATGTTTTCTCCAAAGCACTGCTATTCACTCTCAATGGCAAGAGTCTTCTTTTGGCAGCCTCTGGCTAAGGTTACCTATCTAGTAGTTACCTGCTCCAGTTCTGTGCTCAGCACCTGGAGAGCAGGTATTCTCTAATAAGTGGCACCCAACCTGCAGCGAGACATAATTTTCCAGAATAAGAAGTTGTACACGATGAGCGCTCCCTTGTAAGCTTTCCACAATTCTTCGTTAGAAGTACTCCATCCCATCTCCATTTTATGATATTTATAGACCTTGAAGAAGGTAATAATTTCTTTCTCCTCCTCGAATAGATAGATGCATTGTCTCATAAGCCCATGAACAGTTGTGTTGGTCCAAACCATGACAAACGTCCAGCAGACTCTATTGCTGCCCTGGGATGTCCAATGTGATTAGGTTGTTGGCTGTGGAAGGAAGCCAAAGTTTACAATGTGTGGTGGGATGTATTCCATATGCATCTCATTAGTTTCTAAGATTTACCTATGAAGCTATTAAAAACAGGGATCCCCAGGTCTGACTGCTTTCCCTAAGGCTCTGCATAGCACAAAACCTTTGAGACAGCTGGAGAGCAATCGTGCTTAGGGAGTGACACAGAATTTCTTTTCTTCACTTACAGATATAAAAAATTGAAACCCAAAGGAGGAAAGTGATTTATCAATTATTGCATCAAAAGTTGCTGCAAACCAGAACTGGGGCCCAGATCTCCCACCTCCCAGCCTGATTGCTCCATTTATGTCAGGTTCTCTAACTCCAGCACATAAATTCAAAAACACCCCCCTGTGAGTTTTCTCAGACCTCAAGACTGCTTCCACTGTGAGGTCTTCAGTCCATATTGCACGTGGTTTAAAGGTCAGAATAGGTGAGGGATGGAGGGGTGTCTCAGAGTTAAAAGCATGGACCTGTAGAGGACCCAAGTTCATCCCCAGTGCCTGTGTTAGACAGTTCACAACTCTAATTATAGCTTCAGGGAACCCAATATTCTCTTGTGGCCTCTGGGGGCATCTGTACTCACTTGAATATATCATCCCACAAATGCACACATATAAATGCTATTGAAAAGTAATATAATTTTAAAGCTGAAAATTGTGCTGACAAGATATTTCAGTGAGTAAAGGCATTTGCTGCCAAGCTTGAAACCCATAATTCAATCCCCAGGACCCATGTGATGGAAGAAAAGAACTAACACCTTTGGCAAGTTGTTCTCTGATTTCCACACATGCATTGTGGCACAAGGACACACAGACACATAGAAACACACATGCACACACACACGCAAACACAGAGACACACAGAGAAATACACAGATACTGATACACATAGATGTGCACACAGATACACACATTCAGATACACACACAGACACATCAACCAAAAAACTAAATAAGTAAATTTAAAAAATTCTTCACATAAAAAGAACGAAATTTCACAGAAAAGCCTGACATGGGTCTGTTTAAGAAACTCGCTTTGCAAAGGAATTTATCTCAGGCTGCTCTGTTGCTTGAGCCCTGAGCAGACTGCATCTACTGCCTCATTGCCTCAGTCTACACAATGGAATCACTTCATGCTCCATGGAGTAGTTTTCTTAGGCCACTGCTATCATCAAAAGTAGAGACCAGCTCAGGAAGCAAGGGAGGAATGTTCCAAGATGAAGTTCAAGGACAGCTTGGGCTATATAGCCAGCCTTTTCTCAAAGAAATTAATAATAAAAATACAGCAAGGACCTATGTAAGAAATTCAGTCTTACCTTTCAAACCATTCAGCCATGTCTGCCTTTCTATTTCAGTGTTAGCACCAAAGAAATGAAATTGAAACATCAGATCATCAGTGCATTATTGGATTTAGCATCCCCTGGGGAAGCTTGTGTATGTGCAAATGTGTCACAAGCTGACATTTATGTCCCAAGCCAGCTGAGATATATTTATTTATATAGAAATGTACACTGGAAGTGAATTTGATCCACTTGGTATGAGTCTTTCTTTAGCTAACTTTTTTTGTGTGTGAGGGGAACAATAAAACATCTGACATCTTTGATTAGTTCAATAATTCATTGTGTCTGAAACTGGCTTTATATCCTCAAATAGAAATTTCTCCAATACTCCTCTGCTTGACTTAGCTAATTTTATGTAGCTTCATTTACTTACATGCAGTAGGTTAAGGTGCAGAGGGATTAAATTCACGGACTGTTTCACAATAAGAAAATGTGCTTAGTAGGGGGAAAGTAGTTAAGACTTCCCAGTACTGGATTATTAAATTACTATTTTTTCTAATAAATAGGTCAGCTTATTCAAGTAAGGCCTAATTATTCACTCATCCATTCAACAATATATATTGAGTACTTACTTGGCCTAGAAATTGCTACAGATTGGGGCATGGCAATGAATGAATGTGCCTTGATCATAGATGCACAGGGTCTTTGAAGGAGGTTGCAAACATCTCTCATACAGTCCCGGCAAAGAGAAGCCTCTTGTTCTGCAATGTAAGATGGAGTGTACACAAGCGAAGACAACTCTTAAGAGCGATCACCATCTCAGCTGCAGCTGAAGGTGTGAGAAGCTCCTCATTAAGTAAGCCATGGAAGAGGAAAGGTACATACATGATACGACCATGAGAACTAGCAGGCAGATTCTAAAGAAACACCCAAAGCTGCTCCATCTCTACAAACAGTTTTAACCCCGAGCTGAAGAGTCATTCAGGGTCCCGACAACATAGTTTAGTAATCAAAATACTTGAGAAGCAGAAGACCTGGAGAGTTTGCTGTATTGTCCAGAGTTCTGCCTCTCCGCTCTTGAGAACCGAGGTTAATAAAGCCAACTGCCTGGGTCACAGGAGGAGTGGATGAGATTAAGTGTGCAGAGCATTATAAGCTGAAGAATACTATACATAGTCAGAGAATTGGAAATGATTGTGGTGACAAATACTGCCTGTGGATGAACGACATTGCAATACACACAAAATGTAGTACCACTAAGGTAATGGCCGTCTCTGCTACAGGCATTTTCATGCAGCCATGCCAACCAGGATAATCTTCACGTGCTGAGCACCCCAAACAAGATGTATTTAGACAACCAGCTGCAACAACCAGAGGCCAGCGTTAGTGCCTTACTGTGTGTTGCAGGGCCAGGTATGCTCTGTTTAAGGTCTTCCAGGAAAGATACTTTACCTACGACTCTGACACCTCTGTCATGAAGCTATGTGTTGTTGATTATTTTTTATTCTTTCCTCTTACTCTTTGGCTTTTTGGAGGAGCCACCACCCATTTCCCAAGTAAACCACACACAGAGGCTTATTCTCAGTTAGGAACGCCCAGCCTTAGCTTGGCTTGTTTCTTGCCAGCTTTTCTTAAATTATCCCATCTCCCTTTTGCTTCTGGGTTTTTTTTCCTTCCCTTCCTTCTGTATATCTTACTTTCACTCTGTGGCTGACTGCGTGATTGGGTGACTGGCCCTTAGTGTCCTCTCGCCTTCTTTATTTTTATGCCTCTTCCCCTTGTTCTCTTGTATAAACACTCTCTGCCTGCCAGCTCCACCTATCCTTGCTCCTGCCTCACTATTGGTCATTCAGCGCTTTAGCAAACCATCAGGTGTTTTAGACAGGCAAAGAATCACAGCTTCACAGAGTTGAACAAATGCAGCATAAATAGAATCTAACACATCTTTACATCATTAAACAAATGTTCCATAGCATAAATAAAATTAGCACACCTTAAAATAATATTCTAAAAGAGCTGTGTGACGCAACCCTACCCCAAGAATCTGCCATCTAAAGTTCCAAGGTCAGAATTTGCTTACCTCCACCTAAACAACCACATGTACAAAATTAAATCACATATTCCTCACCCCCAGGTCTTGAACTACCTGGAAAATTCTATTGGTTTTAGCCTCTACTGTTTTAATTTCCATCCTAGTGTCTCCTCCAGGTCACCGAAGGACCCAAGGGAAATTATTCTGTATCAAAACATCTTAACAAAGTTACACTGTACTTATAAAATTAAAAGAAAGGACATTCTTGACTAATCAATTTAATTAGACGTTGAGCATTGCAGGAAGGGTACTGGATAGAAGAAAGGGGAAGTGGATCTGTCCAAAGAATAGCGGTGAGTTAAAGGTTTCCATGGGAGAGGTGGTCAAATGGCTCAGGAAATCAGAAGAGAGAAATTGGGAAAATATACCGAGTTGTTTGTATTCAATCTAGATGGGGTGGACGGACTGTGTATGGGAAACAAACTTAAAGTGACAGTGTTGGCTTCAAATTCTTGTGTTTCTGCCATAGCTGAGTTTCTCAAGGGGCAGTGCTAGTGCCAACAGGAATTGTTTCATTATCTTTGTTCTTGCTGCTATAATTTTGCACATGTGCTAGATGCATGCACGTTTTGTGTGCACGAGGATGGTGGTGGTGGTGGTGGTGTGTGTGTGTGTGTGTGTGTGTGTGTGTTTTAGCACTTCACAGTAGCAAATCTTAATTTCTGCAAAGCATAGAGCCTTTTGTCCTCCATTTTACTGTGGTCCTCATATTGATTAAGTGGCCAGAGTAGGAAGCTCTTATAGGGCTTTGATACTGAATGGACATCCTGGAAGAGAAGCCTGTGGAGCACTGAACTCGCATCAAAAAGGATTGTTCCACGTGACTCCAGGGGAATCACAACTGATCTAGGCTGTTAACTAAAAGCATGCAAAGACATCCTATAGGTTTCTCTATTTGTTTTCAGTGGACATTAGAAGCTTGGTCTTAACTTCCTTAAAAAAAACTTGTTCTATAATGCTACAAGCTTCCACCCCACCATGACCTTAATTAAAGTAACAATGATGTCAAGGTGTAGTTGACCCCACGGCTTTCAATCCTGGGTTGAAGAACATCTAGATTATTTCTAATTCATTCTCTTTCATTCAGCACAGCGGAATACATCTTCATACACAAGTGTCTTTATGAATCTCAGCTTCAGCTCCTCCCCCTTCAATATAGTCAGTTCCTGGCCACATCTCAAGCTTTGCACTGTGTAAGTATCTGTGATGGGGCTGACCATGATAGCCCAAGGCCATAAATGCCCAGAGTCTTCAGCAGTTCTGAAGCTTGCTAGATATGGAAGTGGCATACTTAATGAAGCTAGAAGTTTGCTGTACCTGGGGAAATTTGGGCTACTCCAGAAGTAGCAAAGACTTGCTCGCTCTCTGTGAGGAGAGAGGTTTAGAGCTGTATTCCCAGGTACAGTGTTTACAGAGAGTGCCTACATGGTCATCACTTGCATCACTCGGGGAAAACATTGCAACCCTCTGAGTCATTCAGTCGAGAAAATTCAAAGTATTCTTCAATTCTGCATTTTCCTTAGCCCTTACTTTCCATTGGCTGATGGCATGTATGACACTCATGGTGAATTTCCTTCTAGTTGGCACGTTTCATATTGTGTTAGCTTTGGCTACATTGATTTCCTTCTCAGCAATGCTCTCTCTAAACCTTTTTTTTGTCTTACCAATCTATCATCTATACTTTCTCCACGTTCATTTTGGTAAAATAGAATTTTGAACATAACACCGTAGTCCAAATTATCTGACAAGTCTGAGTGACCATACTCATAGGCTGAAGACAAAACCCTTCAAGGCTTTCATTAGCCTGACCCCAAAGCAATTTTGTATTATATATCCTCTTTCAGACACCAGAAAGAACAAGCAGAAAGGATATTTCCATTTTCTATCCCACTTTTTAATTCACACTTCTAGGTTTTGTCTATAATATCACAGCAAATCCATCACTGCTGCCCATTACTTCATGAGAAATGCATTCTCATTTTCAGACTGCAGCATAAAGGGTAACATTCCTGTGAACTTCCCCAACAGTCTCACTTCTGGTTAGTTGTGCCCCCTTTGATCCCCACAGCATTATATATATATATATATATAGTCATTTTAATTATATTTCTTGCTTATAAACACATTATCAATTACAATAGAACTCACATAATGGCCCAAGATATTTTGCTCTCTGTGTGTTTCCCAAGGACTGAGAACACAGTGAACAATTAGTACTGAAGAGTGTAGAAAGGGGGAAATCCAACGAGGACTAAAAAATACAACAACTAGGTGACAAAGTCTTTTTTAAAATAAGCCAATATTCCTAATTCTTTAAAACTTCAAATAAATTAGGAATAAAAAAGTTATACCTTAATTAACGGTCTATCTTAATTTTGATTATACTAGTATTCTTTATTTTAAAATATTGGCAGTTAAAACAATAGTTCGCATTTCATAAGCTTTATTGCCCTACATGTCATCACGTGAAAATGAAGCTTGAAAAATGAGGTCCAGATCCACAAAGTGAGGCTTCTAGAATTTAATAAATTTCTAGAAGAAATAAAAGTGTGACTATGGGCAAATGTCATCTCTGCCATTTATGAAGTAAGGTAAACAGGTGCAAAAATGGAAATGGAGTTGTTTTTCTCAATTCCTGGACTTCCCATCCCTGGATTCAACCAACCTAGAAATTATGTCTTCAAAACATAATTATATCTATATGTTCTTGCCAGCATTCTCCAGACAGTACAATGTAACAATTATTAGCACAGCATTTACACTGCATTAGGAATTGCATGTAATCCAGAGATTGTTATATAGATAGGATGGTGTGTAGGTTATATGCAAACATCACACTACTCTGGAGAGGAACTTGCCCCCACTCTACATCTGCATCCTGGAGACAATGGCTTGGAGACACTCTTAGCTACGTTTCTCATTGTGGTGACAAAACATCTGGCAAAGACAGGTTAGGGAAGGAAGGGTTTACTCTGGCTCACAGTTTGGGGGTACAGTCCATCACGATGGGGAAATCACGGCGGCAGCAGTAACTCGTAACAGCTTATCACCTTATTATCTGTCATCAGAAAACAGAGAGAATGCTAGTGTTCAGCTCATTCTCCTAGAACCCCAGCCTAGAGGATAGGGTAGGTCTTCCCTTTTCCATTAATTTTGCTCAAGGACCCATCACTTGATAATATTATTGGGAATCAAGTTGTACCCTGTCTATTACAAAGCACAATAGCTTTGTAAATATCTCATTTTCCATTCAAACACATGTAGGAATGTATTTGCATTTTCTGAAAGGGTAGGCGTACTACTGAGAGTTCCTATGAGAAATATGTCTAAGGGAGTACGTGGGCGGGTATGAAAAGGGAGAAGGAATTTGGAGGAGAGGGGAAGGAGGAACAAGAGAGAAGACTCTCTCTCTCTCTCTCTCTCACACACACACACACACGGGAGGGGTGAAATGGAGANNNNAGAGAGAGAGAGAGAGAGAGAGAGAGAGAGAGAAGAAGGCCAGAAGTGTGTAAAGAGGAGGAGGAGGGAACCCAGGAGCAAGGGGGAGATGGAGTGGAAGGAAAAAGAGAGGGAGAGAGATGACAGAGAGATGACATATATATATATGGAGACAAGACGGGAAGAAACAGGGAATGAAGGAAAGAGGGGAGACAGAGATCTGCCATAAGTAATTACTGTCAGGTGACTAAGAAAGCTTGAGAAAACATCACTATTGATTGTGATCACTTTACCAGATCTATGAAAATGAACCTACTGTAAATGGAAAACAAGTTGCTTGATGCAAAATTTGAATAATGGCCAAATGGAGACTGAGCATTCCACAGGGAGGCGGGATCTATTCATAATGTTCACATCGACACTTGTACGGCTTTTCCTATTTTAGAAATAAATAAACAAAACAGACACCATCAAACCAATCCAGGCCTGCACAAAGATGTTAACTTATGAAGAAGGCCTGGAGGGAGTGATCCCACAGCAAAGTGTGCTGAGAAAGTGGACCAAGTTCTGTTGGTATTTGTCTTTGGTTTGGTTCGGGTGGGAGGTTTCAAGTTTGATCAACCAGGCTCAGAGTCTTGGTACTTAACGAAAAAAAATTTTTTTTAAATCATCCCATGCTTGGTAAACCTAGGTGATCTCAGGACCATAGGGTGAGATAGTTAAGGGAAGTATAAACAGTTCAAGAGACAGAATCAACATGCTCCATAATTCACACAAAGAAACAAAGCCACGAGCATACCCAGAAGAGATTGCTGCATCCTAGCCATGGTGGTTAGCTGGAGAAATGCTCCCTCGTGGGCTGAGACATGTAGTCTCTGGTTGGTGGCACCATTTGGAGAGGTTCTAGCAAGGTATATCTATGTGGAAAGAAGTATGTCACCTGGGACTGGGCTTTAAGAGTTTAAGGCCTCAGGGAGCCAGAAGCTGGCATACCACAGACTCAGGATAGACCCAAGCATGACTGACAGTGAATGAAAGGATTCCTAATGATATTCTGCTGCACCCATAGATCGGTGCCTGGCCCAAGTGACAGCACAGAGGCATCGTCCAGCAACTGAGAACAGCAGATGCAGAGACTCACTGTCAAATTCTGGATGGAGCCGGGGGAACCCCACAGAAGAGGAAGAGGAACGATTCTAGAAACCAGGGAGGTCAAGGACACAATGAGAACATAGGGCCTCACAGAAAATAAAGTGTCAACCACGGAGCCTGTATGGATCTGAGCTAGGTCCTTGGCATATATACTATGGTTGTATATCTTGGTGCTCTTGTGGACTTTAACTCTCTGTCACTTTTCTCTGCACTGGGACCCTTTTCCTTCTACTGAATTGCTTAGTCCAGCCTTGATAGGAGGATTTGTGCCTAGTGTCATCGTAACTTGTTGTACTACATTTTATTGATGGATAGCCCTGTATTCCTGGGCCAGGGAGACCTGTTCTTTTTGCTTTTTCTTTTGAACAGAGGAAGAGTAGATCTAGGGAAGAGAGGCATTGTGGGAGACTAGGAGTAAAGGGAAGGGAAACTGTGGTTAGGATGTAATGTATGTAAAAAATGAAAATTATATAAAAAAAGAGTTTAAGGGTTCAGACCACTCTTTGCTACATACTTGTCATTAAAGATGGTGCCCAGTGATGGTGACATGCCTTTAATCCAAGCACTTGGGAGGCAGAGGCAGGAAGATCTTTGTGAGTTTGAGACCAGCCTGGTCTACAAGAGCTAGTTCCAGGACAG
>LOEQ01003657.1:2458-17531 GCA_001685075.1 Bramus lutescens | reverse complement strand
GGATGAATAGATATACCTGCCTCTTGCTTCCGGTCACATGCTGCCATGTCTCTGTCCTGCCACGACGGACTCTCTCTCTCTAGAACTGTAAGCCAAAGTCAACTCCAAACACAGCCTTTGGTCACTTTGTTTTATCATGGGGACAGAAGAGGAGCTAACACACTGGCCAAAGTTAGAGTTCAAATGACTGTGCTCACATGGATGAGGGATGGAGGACAAGAGAAGAAAGACAGGAGTGTAGGTGTGTGTGCTCTGAGACAGGATTCTTCATCAGGAAGGTGGAGCCTTGGGGCAGGGAAGGGGGTGACAGAAGTGACAATGGCTCTTGGAGTCTTACAAAGAAGACTGTTCCAGATCTGCTGCTACAGTCTGCTGGCCTGGTCTGCGGCAGACACCTAGAGGTTATAGACAAGGTTGGAAAACTGCCTTCAAGGCTCTTGAGCCTACTGCTCCCAGCAAGTCAAGAAAAACCACTTTGCTAGCAGCTGGAGAGAATCCAAGCAGATGGAATCGGGGGACAGGTGAGCAGTAACCCCTTGTGGCCACAGGAAGTAAGAGCCAACATTATCTAGGTTTGAACGTATCCTGAGGATGATCTGTTCTGTGTGTGACATCAGAGGGTGGTCATGTATGGTAGTTTGAATGCAAATGGTCCTTATGGGCCCATAAGGAGTGGCATTATTAAGAGGTGTGGCCTTGTTGGTGGAAGTGTGTCACCAGGGGTAAACTTTGAGGTTTCAGGTGCTTGGGTCAGGCCCAGTGGCACACTCTCTTCCTGCTGCCTGCTGATCCAGATGCAGAACTTTCAGCTACCTCTCCGGCACCAGGTCTGCATGCAGGCCTCCATGCTTTCTGCCATAATGATAATGGGTGAAACTTCTAAACTGATAAGCCAGCCCCAATTAAATATTTCCTTATAAAAGTTGTCATGGTGTCTCTTCACAGCAATAGAATCCCTAACTAAGATAGCATACATGGATATTACCTAAGAGATCCGCAGGGTTGGGATGTGCCTAGCTTCCTTCTGCTATTTATCACAGAGCAGTGAGAGCAAGGAGGAGGTGTGGACACTACCATGAAAAGGCCAAGACTACTCATTCCATTTATTAAGTGATGAATTAGACCGAGTCTTTGACTGGACTAGAGGGAACTCTGGGCTCCTGAAGATCTTTGAATTATACGGAAATTTTAGAACTACTGAGCCAGAATGTGGACTGAGGGGAGCAGTCACCTCTTCAACGGTATCATAGACTGAATGATGAAGGAAAACAGGGTGAATAATAGCCTTTGCTGGCATATATGCTACCTCCCCCTCCTACCCATTCTGTATTTCCTCTGCCTTTAGCAAGCACCTCAGCAGGTCTTGATTCTTTTCCTAGAGGAGTGACCCATAATTTCATCCTAAAAGGCTCTGTGCCCTTTGTCATCCTTTCTGGATTAGAGTGCTGTAATTTCCCATTGACTTTAGTCATAGGACATGGTAGCACCAAGAGATGCCCTGGTATTGGTTTGTCTTAGTTAGTTTACTATTGCTGTAATGAAATACCATGACCAAAAGCAACTTGGGGAGGAAAGGGTTTATTTGGCTTACATGTCTTGAACCAGAGTCCATAGAGGGAAACCAAGGCAGGAACTCTAACCAGATGAGAGCCTGGAGGAAGAGTTGATACAGAGGCCATGAAAGGGTGACTCTTTCTCAGCCTGATTACTTATAGAAAGCCCTAGACAGGCTTTCCTCCTGCTTAGCCTTATGGACACCATTTCTCAATTGAAGTACCCGCCTCTCAGACAACACCAGCTTTCCTCCAGTGACATAAAACAAGCCTTAGTTTTTCTGCTTTCATGGAATGTAAAACTTCTATTACATTTATCATTCCTCTGAACTGGGTTAGCATTTTGGTACAGTGGGCTCTCACACAAGCTCATACAAGCTGCTATTAACCTAAGGAGTAGTGCTCATCAATTGGCAGCTTCCTCCCTGAGACAGCACATGGAAGGATCACTAAAATGAGCCACAGCAGAGGTGCTGATTTCAGAAGATCATGACATAGGCTTTTCTGGACCCCAGAGAAGGTATTCTCTTAGATTACTCCAAGTTCTGTGTCAAGATCCTTTCTGTCTCAATGTTGTTGCAGGCACGGAGGGAAACAAAGAAAGTAGGGAACTCCCTGGAACCAGGGGATGCAGGTCAGTGTTGGTGCAGGCATAGAGGGAAACAGGAAATAGGGGACCTCCCTGCTATCACCTTGACCTGTCATAGTGATTTTTATTTTAAGTTGTCCCCACAGATTATCTGTTTTTGAGTCAAATCCAAACCTGACTGCTAAGAACCACTAAGCTTCAATTGGTTGTGAGTTTTATAACAACCAGATGAATATCACTGAAAAATAAAGCAAGATCAGTCACCAACTCCTTCTATAACTTATCAATAGATTAGGCCATTTTCCTATTATTTGGGCAACTTGGGTGCATTTAGTCTGCTAGTACATGTGCTGCAATCCTGCAATATTGTTTCGAGGGTTCTGTGATTTCTTTTCAGGGATCTGGGCTAAGGTAAGACAATTTTCTATTCTGCGTCTGCAAGACTATTTCTATATACGCTCAAAAAGATGGATGACTACAGAGCTCACCAAAGTGGTTTGTGAATAGTCTCTTAAGTGATCAGTCTGGACTGTGTGATCAATCGGGCAAGGACAGCAAGAAGTTTATCAAGGTGACAGGCGGTGGCCAAGCACACTGCTCTGTCCTGTTCAAAGATGTGCTTATTAAGCATGTAGTGAGCACTTGGAATAGAAGGCCTAGACGGGTCCCCAAGGATTCTCTTCCCATCACTTCACAAAAGATAAATTCAAGGCCTAGGAGAGGAATTCTTTTTAAATCAGAATACACAGTAAAATGAGAAAAAGAATCATTGAACCAAAGATGTCTGTCTCTGGGAGAAGGTATTGTGGTGTATATATATACATATAACTGACAAAGGAGTCGTGTATATAACATAAGAAGAACACTTGAAAATTGATAAGAAAATTAAATAATAAGCTAATTGAATAGAAGAGGAAGATGTTGTGACATCCTGCTACTTACTACAAAAATTCAGCTAGAGACGCTTAATGAAATATGAGCTTATTTTCTTCATGTAAACAGACATCAAAAAGGAGGCCACCCAGGATTGGCACAGCCTTCAGAGATAAGTTAGAGTTTTATTTCTTTTCTGTCAGATGAGTCATTCTGACATACAACATATTTCATTCTCTTCTCAAGGTATCTGATCTTTGCTCCAGAATGGTATATGTATATATGGTATGTAATACAATGAGAGTAAAACATACATCTTTTAAAAGTTTTTGGAGGGAGACTGGGGAAATGGTTCTGTGCATAAAGTACTTGCTTCATAGGTATCAGGTCCTGAGTTCAGATCCCCAGCATCCACACAAAAGCTGGCACAACAGTATTCATCTGTCACTTCAGCCCTGGCAGAAGTGTATAGAGACAGGCAGGTCCCAGGGGCTTCCTGATCAACCAGTCTAGTGGAAACTTCAAATTCCAGAGTCAGTGAGGGACTCTGTCTCAAAAAATAGAAACTGAGCCTTGTGGGACATAGGGGAATCTCCAATTATACGAGTACCTGCTGGAAAATATTTAAAGGACGGCTGGTAGAGGGACAACTAATCATTTCAGCCAAAGAAATAGAAGTGCTACACAGAAAAAGTGAACCATCTCCTTAGAAAACTTGTTCAAGATTACCACTAATCAGCCAAATTTTAACTAAAAATAAAGGAGCTGAATAAGGTAGCATTACATGCTGTCTTTGTCAGTGTTCTAATTCTGTGAAGACACACCATGTCCATGACAATTCTTATCAAGGAAAACATTTAATTGGGGCAGGCTTATAGGTCCAGAGGCTCAGTCTGCCATTATCAACATGACAGGAAGTATTTGGCAGCACACAGGCAGCCATGATGCTAGAGAAAGAGTGGACTTCTACATCTGAGTCCTCAGACAGCAGGAAGAGAATGAGTCACTGAGCCTGACTTGAGCTTCTGAAACCTCAAAACCCACCCCTCAGTGATATATTCCTCCAATAAGGCCACACCTACTTCAACAAGGGCACAAATCCTAATCTTTTCAAATAATGCCACTCCCCATCAGCCTGGGGGAGCATTTTCATTCAAACTATCACACATGCCTTATCAGATGGGAATGTCCTCTGTTGACAAAATTTACACTAGAACAGGTGAGATGGCTTAGTGTTTTGCCTAATAATCCTTAAGGACTCATGGGGTGGAAGGGGAGAACCAACTTCTGCATATTATCCTCAGACCACAGAAGTATCATGGCACATCTGTGCCCTTCTCCGCAACATATAGACACACAAAATGAATAAATAGACACATTTTAATAATTATAGCAAAGGAGAAGTTCCACACACGGAAAATCCAAACTGACATTTCTACAATTGCTTTGGGAGACAATTTGTACAAAGCAAATTTTTTAGGAACCAAACATGTCACTCGTAGGCACAATTTTTTAGTGCCAAAATAGACTTTCACATATGTTCTTTGTAGCACTGGAGCAATACTGGCAAAAACTAAGGTCTTTCTACACAGGGAAGGATAAGTGAGCAGAGAGACCCATGCAATGAGACCATAGACACCAACACAGTCTGGTCCATGGTATAACATAGCAGACCACAGTTCCTGCATCTCTGGTAGTATTTGGCAGTACCCTAAACTGGTCCGTGCTTACGAAGACTGCTTTGGTCTCAAGAAAAAATGTCACAGAATCCCATCTTTGGTGCGCAGTTTGCTGAAGATTTTGAGAACATACTAATATACTAAATGTTCTTACTTTGCCTCCCCTTAACATGCTCCCTCGCTTTATTCTAGTCTGTAGAATCTCTGCCCTGGACTCTGAAATCTTTTGTCTGTACACCAAACTTCATCTGCTTCATATGACCATCTCAAGACATGCATATGTGTATTTGTGCATTTACATATGCATTACACATGTTTATACATACACGGAACTTGAGAGAGGATTTGGTAACTGCCAAGACTCGCTGACCTGGATTTTTTTTCAAAAATAAAATATCTTGTTTCCTCTGAAAAAAAAATTATACCGCTTTCTGGAAAAAAAAAAGAAAGAAATTTTTGTCACTTAATCAACCGTCTGTATGACTTTCATTGAACTGGATTCTTCCTCAGCCTGAAGTATGATTATTGTTAAATTCATGGTTTGTCATGGAATCAGTGAGCTCTTGGAACCCTGGGAGCAAACAGATACAGTTAAGCCCCAAATTCCTAAAAGTTCAAAGGTGAAATAAAGCATCAACAGAAAGAATATGGTAATTGTACTGTAAATGATAGATTGGATAGTGTGAAGTCCTATCCTTACCTATGTTTACAGACTGAAAAACAATATAAGTATTAGGGTGAGATAACCCAGCTGCATGTGCTTGTGCTTGCTATATAGAAGATGTCTAAAAGCTCTAAATGCTAATGGATGGCCCTCTTTCCCAGCCCTAGATGTGTTTACTTAAAACACATATTTTGTAAGCAGAACAGCATATAACAACCATATGGCTAATAATTTACCCGATCTGTAAATCATAGCTGAACCCGGGCATTTACTTTGTTATAAAGAAATATGGCAATTTATGCAATGATTGAGAAGAATTATGTGTTAAAGAGAAGGGAGCTTCATGTTTTGATTATGTAGGCAAGGAATGAAATTAAAGCGGCCTGTGCTGATTTATAGCTGAGCATTCTATGACTACATAGACTAGAAAATGTGTGCTCGCCTTCTTTATACCTAAGCACTTTGAAAGGAGGTGCCAAGGCCAGCTCCAAAACATACTGTTGCTTTGTTTGTTTCAAATCCAGTTAGGGCAGTGGAAACTAGGTCTGAGGAATTTTTAAGACATAAATGTTGCTTTAGGATTTTCCAGCTAAGCCCTAATTTCCAAATGCTATTTTAAAAAGTCCTAAATTATCTAAGTCAGGCTAACCCTGCTGTTTGCTGAAACCTCTTGACTAACACTGCTATTATTTGCTGAAACCTCTCTGCTGTTCATCTACCAGTCGCTAAACCTGAAAATGGTGACCAGGACACGGGCTTCAAGCTGAATGAGGGGCCCCAGAGGTTCAGAGATTGATAGTCACATAGCAGAGCAGAGAAATATTTCTGCAAAAGGCAATAATGCAAATCTGAACAGCCTAGATATGGTCAATCTTTAAATCCCTTTTGTAAATCTGATCATTTATCCAGTCATCTCTTAATGGTTGGAAATCAATTTAGTAAGAATTTATTATGTTATTTTAATGACACGTTTGCAATTTATATGTCACCTAACTCTAAAAGTAATAGAAGGTAGCAATTATTCTGATATAATAAGTAAGAAAAAGAAGGTACCAATTATTATGCAATAATAAGTAATCATCTAGACAGTTGATATTGATATAAGGTATAAAGATGTATGAAAGGCTAGAAAAGTATAATTTGGTCCACAATCTAGACCAGTGTCATCCAATAGAAATTTCTGCAGGGATGGGACTAGTAAAGAAGGTGCTTTAGTAGAGACACTGGAAATTAGTTACTGTAGCTGAGGATTCAACTTAGTTGGAATAGTCACGTGTCTTTAGTGGCTACCATACAGAACAGCAACATTTTAGACTCTGTATATTTGTTTCAACCAAGTACTAATTTCAAATCAGTGTCCCTTAGAGAAGCAGATTTCACTCATCTCAGATACCTCAGGAATGCACTGCCCCTGACCTATCTGGTCAGTGAATGATTTTTTGATGTGATGCTTTTATGGAGGATGTAGTGATGTTATTCATGCTGCCCTTGGTAAAAAAAAATAGAGTCCTGATCACAGCTAACAAAAAAGGACTAAGTGTGATTCAGGAATGACATATTGATAAGAGATAAGATATGTGCTGTGGTGATCTGATTAGCAAGGAAGAAGCTGACAAAAACTAAAGGAATAGATAGAGAGCATAGATGTTCATCTTCACACATCATATGCCTAGGCAGAGAGTGTAAATGTTCATCTTCACACAACATATACATGCATGCATACATGCACAACATGCACACAAAAGCATGAAAATTTAAGAGAAAAACCAAAAGCATTAAAACAGTACATGAGAAAAGTTTGGTTTATAAAACTAAAATATATTTAATATCAATGTTAGATATTACACATAAAAATAAACATACTAATTGTGAACAGCAGTCATTTCCTGGTGATAAGGTTATTACTGGTGCTGTTTATGACATTTTAAATACCCTAAATTAATATTTAAAACTTTTATTGCTAAAGAAATCATTTATTTGTGTGTGGGGGAGTGGCATTCAAGCTATGCACTTAGGTGGAGGACAGAGGACAGCTTTCCCTCCATCATGTGTATCTCCAGGATTGAACTCAGGATGACAGACTTGCCAGCAAATGTCTTTGCCTGCTGAGCTATCTCACTGACTCAGAAATGCATATTATTAATGTAAATGAATACTTAAATGAAATAATAAACATTGGTCTTTATGATGTGACAGCTTCATTCAACCGACATGAAATGTTGACATGAGAAAGTAATTTCAGTGATATTAGGAACTCTTTGTTAACCCATCATTAGAGGACAGAACTTAAAATGATGTCACAAACATGGATGTCTTAAAACCTTTAAGCTCCCCCAGGACACTTTCCTTCCCATGGCTAAGATGTGAGAATGGCTTCTTTGCTGTCCTCCACTCTAAGGCTGTGCTACCTCATCCTTTCAGAGAAACCAAACCAACAAACACCAATCCCATGGGTGGTCATGAGGCAGATGAAATAAACTGCCTTAGGTAACCCATACAGGGAGGCTCAGGAAAGATTAATCACCCTTTTCCCATCTCCTGCCTGTCTCTCTATGAAATGGAAAATTCTCCATGTCCTACAGTATCTAAGTATTCCAAAAATATTGTGAGAAACTATCTTTAAGCAGCTAATGATCAGTTTTCGCGATGTAGGTATTTCCAAGTCTCATTTAGTGTAAAGGTTGAGCTGTGGTCTGCTGACCATTTTCTAAGGAGAACCACACCACTACTATGACCAGAAACCAGCCCTGGCCGCTTCTCAGAGCTCTTGGGAAGCTTGTTGTGTCAAGTCTACCACTTTTCTGATGAGACACAGAGTTACAGAAGGATTCTCTTTACTTCTAGGCTCAAAGGCTTGTGATAACTTAAAAAATAAAGATATTAATATTTCCTTTTTAAAGAAAGAATATAAATATATTTAAATGGTGAACTTACCTGTGCTGATTTAATTAATCCTCTGTTTGGGCACAATATGTAGATATTTTAAGGAAAATTTTTTGCACATTTTTATTTATTTACTTATTTGCATGTAACTGTATTGTTTACATACAGGTAACTGGGAGTCAGAAAAAGACAGACAGAAGAAAAACAACAAGAGAAGCAGGAGACGATAGCTGAAATGTCAGTCTGGAAGATGCTGTTTGCAAGTGATGTATCATCGCATGCATCCTCTCTGATGGCGTGAAATCAAGGGTTACCAATCCAACCATGGGAAAGAGGATACTGCTTGTCAGAAGACGCAGGGAAGCACACCCCAGTGCTAATGTACAAGCCTTGCATTCTTACCCAGGGAGACTGGGTACATAGCGTGCACTGGTCTTCAAAGCCATTCCTGGGGCAGTTGTTGGGAGGAGGCAAATGCACTTAGCTTTCTGTCATTTCTTTCTGCAAGCACAAAGATTGGCAAGTGCATCAAACGCAACCACATTGAAAAGATTAGATGGAATGGGATTATGCACTTAAAATTTTTTACATGTATTTTATAACTCAGAAAAAAAGCTAAAAAGAAAACAGACAGACAAACAACAACAACAAAATAAGGGTGTTATGGTTTGAATCTGAAATGCCCTTCACAGGCTTCCATATTTGTACACCTGCTTGCCAGCTGGTGATGCTATGGGAAGCCATATTAGAGCAGGTGGTCATTGGTGGTAGGTTCTTAGGGCAATCTAATCTGTGGCTCCTTCCTGTCACACGTTCTACCACCTGGTCTTTACCATGCAAGCAAGCTGTTGTCACAGGCTCCTGACGCCATAGACAACTCTATATTGTCTTTGCCACCATGGTGAACTGTGATGCTCTCTAACCATGAGCTGACATAAAACTTGCATCTGACTTGCCTTAAAAAGTAGCAACAACAAAACAAGTAAATAACTTTTAAAAGCAGTTTCACCACAAATATGCTAAAAGAAAAAAAANAAAAAAAACCTAGTTAAAATGAAGAAAAACAAAAAAGTTTCAAGAGAAGAGGTGACTTTTAATCTCAGATTTGAAAAGTTAAAGATGTCAGCCGTGATCAAATCAGGGAAATGATAATGGTGATTTCTGCTCTCATGTACGTCTTTCTTTCCTTTTTTTCTCTAATGCATTCCCTAAGGAGTGCCCACATATGTGGGTTCCTTCGAGCACATACCTATACCCTCCTCCCCAAATAGCTAGTTCTATGAATATTCACAACTCAGTCTGCCCTTGAAGGGAAAACCAGAAAACAAGCCCGCATGTGTCCAGGAAGCTGCTTCTGTGGCTTTGAAATGAAGACTTCTGGGAGTAGACCAGTACTAACATGGAGAGAGCTTGTGCTCTGGGGAACTCTACCCTTGGCTCTAAAGACCATTTTATACATGGTGACAACAGGCCTGATGGTGATGGTTGCCAAGGTGGACCAGGTTGAGCTCTTTAGATATGTTGATTTTGAAAGCCATGAGAAAATGTTTCACAAAGAACAACTCGAAGTTGGAATTCAATCCATCCATGCCTACTGGGCTCAGAGTTCCTGAGTCTCCTTTGAGGCAGTCCATAATGATAGAAGGTCACAGAAGCAGAACACACCTCAGCTCATGGAATCCAGGAAAAGAAAGACTGAAAGAGATTGAGAACTGCAGTCAGACTTCCTTTGGGCCATCAGCTCACAAATAATAACATGGGCACTTATTATTAACTATGAAAGCTCAGCCTTAGCTTTGATTTTTTTCTAACTAGCTCTTACAATTTAATTAACCTGCTTTAATTAATCTATGTTTCACCATGTGGTTTCTTACAATCTTTTTTCATCCTGTACGTCTGACTCCTTCCAAGTCTTATTACACCTCAATTTTCTCCTACTTCCTCTCTCTGCCTGGAAGTCCCGCCTATACCTCCTATCCAGCTATTGGCAATTCAGCTCTTTATTAAACCAACCACAGCGATATATCTTCACACAGGATACAAATGTCTCACAACAGAGGACCTGTCAAAGGCATACCCCAATAACTTTTCTCCAAATAGGCCCCACATCATATTTTTTCCTCCCTGTCTAATAATGCCATCTAATTACTAAACTATCAATGGGTTAGTTGACTGGAGAAGTCAGAGCCTTTATACTCCATTCACTTTTCCAAAGATGGTACCCTAGTCATTAAAATAAATGAATTTTCAAGGAACATTTCAGACTCCAACAGCCCCGATTCCCACTTTCTTTATATTTGATTGTATTCTTATATATAAATACATTATAACATGAGAATTAATATGAGTTGAACAGTTTCCTTTAAAAATTTACACTTGAAAACATAATTCTCAATATGCCTATATATTTGGAAATGGGACCTTGAATGAACTAACTAAAACTCAATACTAAGAATTGGGATCTGATCCACTACTGCTCTGCTATTACAAGAAGAGAACAGGAGACACCAGGCTGAAATGCAGAGAAGAAAAAGACCATATTAAGGCACCACAAACAAAGGGAAAGACCACAGGAGAAATCAAGGCTTCAAGTACCTTGATACTTGGCATTTAAAGTTTCAGAGCTATGTGACATAAATTTATGCTGTATAAGCCATGGAGCATGTGTTTTGTTGTGGCCATCCTAGCAGACTAATACAATAATACTAAATGTGATTATGGTCTTTTCTTGTGTGTGTGTGTGTGTGTGTTTAATTTCTGGCTTCAAACTCTCTATAGGGCATGAGTCCATGGAAGTTTACTGAGCCCTCATCACTCAATAGTATTTATAAAACAGTGACTCAAGTTTAGTGTTAAAATAGTTTAAAAACCCAGAGCAACTAATTCCAAATTTATTGATCTGTGAATGTAATCTTATCTACATACAATCAAGCTTATTTCCTTTATCAGAAATATAGTCAAATTGCTTTATGGTGTACTCACAAATAACCCAAATAGAGTTCATGCTGACCCAATTAATTATCAAGAAATCAAGTAAATCTATCTTGAAGTGATTATTGGTTATTCACAGGGTAGAATTAATCTCATTCTAAGAGAGTTTTCAATAAATCCTGTTAGAGCTTCATAAAATTAGAAGTTGTAAAATACAGTTTGTTACAGCACTTTCCACCCACATTTTTATTGGCATGCTTCTTTTTCTGAAAGCATTAAACTTTTTAATGAGTTCTCCACTCAGTCCCAGATATATTCATCACAACAGAATGAACAACTGAAGTTTCAAAACCCTGAACACTACGGAAAGGCAAGCTCATGGAGCCACTCACCGAGAAGGGCAGCCGTTTGGAGAGGAACCACAGTATACACAGAAGCTCTGAAAGAAAAAAGAACAAAAGTCACAGATGTCACTTGAAGTTGGCATCACACTGAAAGCGAATCCTCAGGCAATCCAAAGGAGTATAGAAGAGGAAAGGAATTTTATTTGTTTCTTCTCTCTGAAAAGTGTGGGGGTTAAGGGGATGTGTGGTATATGTGGTGGGGGGGGAAGATGCCTATATTAATCCTGACAAAAGGTGTATCTCAGCACATTTCTGATCCTGGTTTAGACAAAGCCTTAGTATCACACGAGCTAACTGTTATGTATTAAACATGGAGCCACAGGTCTGGGACCCCAAAGAAAAAGTGTATACAGAAGGTTCACACCATATTCATCCGGGCTTTCTACCTAGGATGACATCCAAGCCTTGATACTGGAAAGTAAAGCCAAGCAGGTAGCAGCCATACCATTGCTCACAGAAAGCCAGGAATAGACTTTCAAGACTACTGACCTAGTTAAAATTGATGCGGTGGGTTAAGGGAAGAAAAGACTGTTGGCCAAATGCTAAGTGAGGCATGCAATATGCAAGAGTCAACAGGACTTACTGGGGGCAGAGAGCAGAATGGAGATATTAAAGCACACATAATATCACAGTTTGTAATAATCCTATCAGTGAAGAGGCCGGATCAAGACAATGATCAGTCAACAAAAATGCCAGGAAAGCAAACATTAAAAAGAAAAACTATGCCCTTATTCAAGTAAAGGCTCAAAAAGACTCAAGATAACAATCCTAACACCAAGTAACCATTTTATTTTATTTTATTTTATTATAATTTTAATTTTCTTTAAGAATGGTGGCTTGTTGCATACAATAGCTTGTGTGAATGTGTCCAGAATCTGATAAGATCGAATGAATCCTTTTCTGAAAGGGATGAAGTTTATCAAACAGCAAATTTCCAGCATGAGAAAATAAAACTTAACACTCTGAGGAAAGTACATTCATAAGTATGCTAATATGTATTTTAAGAAGGTTCAGAAATTAATGAAAAAGTGTATAAAGAAACATGAAATTATAATCCCTAGTTATAAAATATTACATGTTGAAAATGCTAAATCAATATGTTAACACATGTGTGTGATTATTGTATATATGTATTTATAGTAAGTTTATTATAAGTTATAATAACTTTAATGAAGTTATTAATATATCACATATAGGAGAAGAAAGATATAAAACAGACTATCTTATCATCAGAAACATCATAAATTTACATTAACTTCACACATATATCCCTAGATTAAGTTTCTGAATTTACAACAATCTTCCATAAAAGTGAAGACAAGCTAAACTAAGCTAATGTTGGAAGCATGCTCCCACTGTTAAAAAGAGGAAAAGAGTTAACTAAGCACTTTGCTACAAAATATAAAGAAAACACAGGATCACCACTTAAATTAAACACTGTATTAAAGGAATTAAGACACCGAGGACAGGAGAGCTAGCTCAGTGATAAAGAGCACTCTCAATCTTCTTCCAGAAGACCTGGGTTCAATCCCAAGCACCTACATGGTAACTCACAACCATCTATAATTCTAGTTCCAGGAGACCCATTGCCTTCTTTTGGCCTTCACAAGCACTGCCTATGTGTTGTATATATCTGTACATGCAGGTAAAAGACCCATACACATAAAATAAAAATATAGGTTAAAATTTTTTTTAAAGTGAGAATAAGACACAAAGACAAAGCATTGGAAAGAAAGAAGGAACCCTGCTTTTATTCACAGGCATTTCAATTGTTAACACAGAAATACTTAACAATCTTTAAAAATTGTTTAACTAATAAATGAATTTTACATTGATCAAAGGATCTAAGTTCAATTAAAAAATCAATTTCAACCTGTACACCAACTTCCAGCAGCAGAAAAGTAACATTTAAAATAATGTTCCTGGGAACATATTTGAAGTGAAAAGCATTTGGGAAGACTTACACAGGGGAATATTACCCCGCACACAAAATTAAAGACCTAAATGGAAAAATAAAACAGATACAATTATATTTATGAACTATGAGGCACAATGCTGTTAAGAGGCCATTTTCTTCAAACTGATCTCAAGAATGGGAATAAGCGGTGACCATTCAGTGTTCAGGGCTAAATGGGACATCGATATCCCTTCAATAGCAGGGAACATCTTGGCAAACGGTGGGAGAGAATGTAAGAGCTAGGGAACAGAGAGGGTCATTGTGAGATGTCGTGTACTGGGTAGAACATGGCTGCCGCAGTCACCAACACACAGGAGCGTGGGACTCATGTAGGAGAGCAGCACACACTAAAAAACACAAAGACAGGAGGGGCACAGCTGGGAAGAGGAGCCTTGTGAGCAGTAGTAGAGGAGGTGAGAGTTCTACGGGAGGAAATATGATTGCAATACATGGTATACATGCTACACACGCATAAAACTCTCGGAATAAGAAAAACTAAGAGTTAGAGAAGAAACTTGGAGTTTAAGCGATAAACTGTAAGATTTAAGTGTAAAGAGTGTAAAATGGACAAAGGGCCTGACTGACCTGGTATTTGTCCTGTTTACACATCTACAGAAGTTAACTGAATATTAGCAGCAAGACAGGTAAGGTCCAGAAGTAGAGCCGTTTTAAACAAAGGTGCCAAAGCAGTCAACAGGTAGACGGAAACTGTTTGGCCCAGGGAAACCTGTAACACTTGCAATCTGAGGTGTTAATGTTCACATTAAATAATAATTACTTTAAAATAATCACTAGGTCCAAATATATTATCTAAAATAATAAACAAAAACATAAAGCCATGGTGACTCAAACCTGTAATCCCAGACTTAGGAGTCTGAGGCAGGAGAATTTGGGACAAACCTGACCTGCAAAGTAAACTATTATCTCAAAAGAAACAAACAAAACCCAACAGAACAAAATAAACCTGTAAGGAAAGAAAACACCAGTCTTAGTTTGTATATGTATTGATATGCATGTATGTGTTTATGTATCAGTCTGTGTAAGGACTAAAGCAAAGGAATAAGGCTGAGAATTATGTAAAACTTCCATTTAATAATAAATAATCCCCAAAACTGATTCAAAGACAAGCAGGCACCTTGCTAGCTAAGATATACAAATGGCCAGCAATCACACGGGGGAAAAGCATGACTTTTATCAGAATGATGAGAAGGAAAAAGATTAAAAGGAGTGACAAATAGAGGTGAAGCTGTGGAACAAGCAGAGACTGTGCACTTCACCCGAAGCACAGAATGTTCCTGGCATTGCTGTAAAACAGTACAGAGTCTGCTGAGCGGTAGGTGCAAAAGGAGCTTTAAATCACTTTGTCAAGTTCCCAAGCTGATGGGTCAACTGAACTGTGTGCCTTCTGTGTCATGAATTGCCATGTTTTCAGAGAGAGGAATAGCTTTTCTTTCCTTTTTAAGGTGTCAACATTATTTTGCTTATTTGTGGCATGCATGTGTGCGTGCGTGCACGTGTGTGTGTGTGTGTGTGTGTGTGT
>LOEQ01003656.1:96365-110775 GCA_001685075.1 Bramus lutescens | reverse complement strand
GGGTTTCTTTGAGGGATTTATTAATTTCTTCCAATTTTTTGTTTGTCTTTTCCTACATTTCTTTAAGGGAGTTTTTCATTTCCTCAGTAAATTAAGGTCTCCATCATTTTCATAAAGTTACATTTAAAGTTGTTTTCTTCTGCTTCTTCTGGGTTAGGATGATCAAGTCTTCCTGTTGTGTGACCAATGGGTTCTGGTGTTACCATGCTGCTTTTTAGGATGTTGGAGGAATTCTTGCATTGCCACCTACCCATCTCTTCCTTCAAAGGAGGCTGACAGTTTCTTTGCGTCTTGGTCCAATCCTTGCAGTGACTGTCTGAGTGTTTGGGAGTTTTTCTTGGTCTGTTCTGTCCTGTCAATGTCTGCCTCAGAAAGCTTCTGAGGTCTCTATATACCTGCTCTCTTAGTCTTCTTTTCTGGTTCACTCTCTTGGTCCTTTCTCTTGGTCCCCTCAGTGTTGTAGCAAGCTCTGAGCTCTTAGGTGGGGTATCACTAGTAGCTTGGGGGTCCAGTGAATGGGGTTGGGTTTTGGGGAAGCCTACCCACAGTAAACTCCCTGCTGACTGGCTAGAAAAGCCAAGGAAGTTGGGAGAAGGGTCTGGGGTTTTGTCCCACTGTGGAGGTCCTAGAGAGTGAGGTGTTCTGCTGCGTGGCTGTTCATTCACCTCTTAAGTCCCCTCAGTATTGGAGCAAGATGCGTTTCAGAGTTCCACCGAGGTTGCAGGAGGATAGGCGGGTTTGGAGACGGGATGTCGCTAGTAGTTTGGATGGGCCGCTGGATGGGTTTGGGTTTTTGGAGAGCCTACCCACAGGAAACTCCCTGCTGGCTGGCTAGAAAAGCCTAGGGAGTTGGAGGAGGGGCCTGAGGTTTTGTCCCACTGTGGAGGTCCTAGAGGGCAGGGTGTCCGGCCATGGCTGTTCACTCACTTCTTAAGTCCCCTCAGTATTGGAGCAAACTGTGTTTCCTACTGATTTACTTCTAAGGAAGGAGTGGAGGACAGGAAAGACTGATGCGAACCAATTCCCTCTGTGTCTTATCTTTGAGCAGGTGGTCCACGAACTGGAGCTTTATAACACAGGGTACTATCTGGGCATGTTCATGAATTCCTTCGCTGTCTTTCAGGTATGATAGTTGGCCAAATAATCTGAAAATATATTAGTATCTTTTTGTTTTAGTTTTTTATATTAATTTATTTTTTAAAGATTTATTTATTTCTTTTATGTATGAGTGCTCTATCTGCACATACGCCTTCATGCCAGAAGAGGGCATCATATCTCACTAGAGATGGTTGTGAGCCATCATGTGGCTGCTGGAAATTGAACTCAGGACCCCTGGAAGAGCAGCCAGTGTTCTTAACTACTGAGCCATTCTCTCCATCCCTGATATTAGTGTCTATTCCTATTATAAACACTTTCATAATTAATAATCATAATGAGGACTAACCTCTATGGGAAGTGTGATTGAAGTTCACTGTTCCATAAATCTAATTGAGTGGGGAGATGAATCCTTTCTGGTTTAAAAACAAATGGAAAAATCCACGGATTCACTGTTAGCTGAGTGGAATTGTCATTAAACACATTTTTTTCTTTTCTATTACTATATTTAACCTTGAAAAGTATGTTTGTGTGAGAGGAGGGAAGATGGGAACACACACACACACACACACGCACACCTGTGTACTTAAGTCCCCCAAATGAGAGTGTGGTGATTTCTATGAGTAAAAAACATTTAAACTTTGATTTTTTTATTTCATTTTAGTTAAACATTTTTATTAATTTTTTTCTAGGAATGTGGTCTCTGGGTGTTTACAGATGCAAATCTTGTAAAGGATAACATCGATGGTGTTTGTAAGTAAAACCTGATAACATGCTTAACTAGATATAGTTTACCTTATATATTGAATATTACTTAACGGGACAGGTACTTTCTGGCTCAACCTGGTTCTTACAGCTAAAGTGCTTGGACTTTGAAAGTATGTGTGAGGATGACAAGGAATATTCTCTGGGCTCCTGACTACATCTTTGTGTGCTTTCCATCTGCCTTCTGCAGTTTTTAAAGGTGGGGTTATAGTTTGGAACATATTGAATGATCCTGTGGTTTTAATTTGTATTGCAAACTGTGCTGCTATTGTGGAATTAATTGAAAGGAACAAGTTTTGAGACATTAGTGTTCTCTAACTTTTAGGTGTTTACCTAAAAAATAGTCCAGACCTCTCTTACACACATACACACACAGACACACACACAGACACACACACAGACACACACACACACTCACACACACACACACACACCTTATCAGTCTGGCAGGCATAGTTGTATCTATGTGCCATAGTTCTCCAAGTGTGTCTTTAGGAATAAGTCATTAAAAGTTTTGCTGAAGGAAATAATAGTGACTGAAATAAATAATAATGGTTAACTGTGGAAGTTATTTTTTAAAGTAAAATTATACTAATATCTTTTTTAAAGAAATAATTTATCTTTACTTTATGTTCATTGTTTTGCATGCATGTGTGTCTGTGTGAGGCTGTCAGAAGCCCTTGAACTAGAGTTACAGACAGGTGTGAACTGCTATGTGGGTGCTGGGAATTGAACTCAGGTTCTCTGGAAGAGCAGTCAGTGCTTTTACTCACGGAACCATATCTTCAGCCCCACTAATACCTTCTTGAGAGATACTGGCTTTGTTTCTTTCTCAAATTTTCCTGTTTCTGGTACCAGTTCTTGATTACTTCTCAAGTTCCAGGCTACTGCAGGACTGCAGTATCTGTGAGTAAACACTTAAAATGCCAAGAGAGGTTATTTTGGTTTAGTAGAGGGGCGGTTGTAGGTTCTCCTCCAGACCCACTAGTCCTCAGTTGTTGGCTAGGTTTCCACTACCAGGCATGATTTCCCTCTTGTGAGCTTCTGCTGGTTGCTGCAAGGTTGTGTGCCCTTACTGCACTCTCAGGGCTGTCCTGCCCTGTTGGTCATTATTGTGACTCACAGACATCATAGCTGGGGAGGACTGCTGGTGGCTTTCCTCCTTTGGAGACTTGCACGCTCCCCGCTGTTCACATGAAAGCTAGTTTTCTGGGAGGAGGTATTCAGATCAGTTCCAGCTCAGGACCTCTGAGCCCCGTGTCTGAAGTGCATGGTATCTCAGAAATGGGACTTACCTTCCACATCTGGGGTTGGCAGGCAACCAAGGGGAATAGCAATAGTCTAAAATGTTTCTGGGATCACCCTGAACAACAACTCTAAAGAAGGCTTTTCATGCTTGATACTGGGGCTCTTTTGTTAGATGGTCTTTGGCTCTTGGAGGAGGCATTGTCAGCCCTGATGGGAAAATTTCACTACACAGCAGTCTCTGAGTCTAGGGAGGAGGGGTTGTGATATAGATGTCTTATTTAGGACAAAGCACTCCACAGTTTCTTATTCTCTGCACTTTGACCAGTTATGCGTCTCTATGTTAATCACCACCCACTGCAAATAGAAGCAACTTTGATGAGAGTTGAGAGATATATTAATGTATGGGTGTAATAATAAGTCATAGGGAGTCAGTTTAATATTATGTCCATTTAGCAGAATAATGGTAGTTGGTTCTCCCTTGGGACCCGACACAATTTCTTAACCTGACAGTGCTATCAGGCATGGGTTTCATCATTTAGAAGTGGGACCTAAATCCAATCAGAAAATTGGTGGTTCTACCCATGATGTTTGTTTTACTACTTTTTCATGTCTTACCAGGCCAGTCATTAGTGTAGCTTGCAGGGCTCATAGGAAGACATGATTGATGGTTACCTTTCTCCTCTGGTAGTGTGAGTAGTACCCTCTAGCACTATGAAAAGCTAGGCAGAATGGATGAAGATCCCATGTGAGTAGCAGCTTGGTATCTCCGTGTTTTATGGCTCAAGTTTGTGGTGTTCTCACCAGTCAAGTTCTGGAGGGTAACTAAGTATATTGGTAGTGGCTTGTAATATTTGGGGGTCTTGGGGCGATTCAATGGCCAACAATCTCCAAAAGAAGTAACCCATTCTGGGAACTGGATTTTTTTTTATGTCTTAGTGCAGGTTGTCCAGCAGGAACATTGCCACTCTGTTACAGGGTAACCTATTTTAATTCCGATTTTAAGTTATGTATATGAGTGTATGTATACAAGAGTGCTAGTGTTCTTAGAAGCTGGAGATGTTGGATCCTGAGTTCCAAATGGTTGTGAACTGCCTTACATGGGTGCTGAGAATCAAACTTGGGTCCCCTGCAAGAGCTCCTAATTGCTGAGCTATCTCGTTAGCTCCTTTTATGATTCTAATTCTAATTCTTTTGTTACAATCCCCCCCCTCTCCTCTGTCTACATATTCCCTCTTCTCACACCTCACCATAATTTAACCTCCCTGTTCCATTATTCTCCTTTAAAACTTTATGCCATTGCTTCTCTCTGGTCCCTTGAAAGTGCCCCCCTGTACCCTCTTACTAATTTCTTGACCTCTGTGGCATTCCAAATGAAACATACACTCTGAAGATTCAAAGCTAACAATCAAACAATGTGGAAAACCATGCAGGGCATCTCTTGCACTCTCATCTCTAGCGGCTTCCGGCTGTCATCCTGGCCCTCTTGTGCATTGCCTCCTGACATTGTTTTCCACAGCACCAAACCATCTTTTCATACTGATGCCGGAGCTAACTGAGCAAAGCCCGCTTACCCTACGTTTTTCTTTATTGTAGACCTTTAGTGATCATTATTTACAAAATACAGTCCAAAGCCTTTAGTATGATTTACATACTCAAAAATCTGAGTCCAGACATGCCTTCTCTTCTCACTGAGGTCAGTTTTGCCAGCTCACTGCTGCATTCTGGAGGCTGTTTTGTACTTGGCTTAGCTTTTTATCCTTCATGTGCTGCCTTTTATCTCAAGACTTAATTAAAGAAAACATAACACAGATAACGTACTACAGAAGGAGTAATTTCTACTGAGATTCCTTTCATCATTCAGATTCCTTGTAAACTTAACTATTTTCTCCTTAATAGACTTTATATAATTCCATCCTTTCATGCAGCTTTTTATCTTCTCTACAGACTATAAAGAGATTTCATCGTAGTCACTTTTATAGCTTTGGTGTCTACCACACTGTGGTGTAATTTTCTTGACATTATATTTAAATTTTTTTTTGGTGACAGGCTCTGTTTACAAAGCATTGGCTGTCCTGAAAATTACTATTTAGAGATTGATCTGCCCATACCTTCTGAGTGCTGGCATTAAAGGTGTGCACCACCACGCCCAGCTCATATTTTGAAATAATTTTAGACTTAAATAAAATTAGATGAAGTAGATAGATGACCCAAAGTCTATATATCCACATGCATTTTTTATTGTAAAATTGAACAAATGAACTGATTATAGTGTTAGGCTGACCAAGGAGCTTTCAAAGAAGGAAAGTATAAAAATCAAGTGGGTTTAAAATGGGATGTATTTTAATAATTTAAATTAAATAGGCAACTAAACTCTTTAAGTTTTCAGTTATTGATCATTGGAACAGAGTAGATTGAAAAGATATTTTTAGTTCTGGGCTTACTGTCCACATGGTTTTGGTAAATTGTATGCATTGCCCGCTGCTCAGGTTTCTTCAGAAAACGAGAGTGTTAATTAAACAAGGTAAATTCTAGCCCTCATTCTGCTGCGAAGTCGAGGGCTCTGGGAACCACACTTGCAATACTTTCTCTCCTGTGCCCTTTCCTTCCTCACGATTGGCAATGTTTCTTGCAGATGATACCGCAGAATATGCTGAGCGGTTTGTGGAGGAAAATGAGCCAACGATGATGGATTTTCAACACGTTTCTTTGATTGGCAATCCACATATCAGGAAGCATTTTCCAGAAACATGGATTTGGCTAGACTCCAACATGGGGTAAAGACTTGTGAAGTTCTTTGTCCATTTATGTTTTGCTTAGTGTATATTTTGGGCAATACTATCCACTTTCTAGTGTGTTTGAAGCATAAATGTTATGTGTCGACAAGCTAAGTAGATTAAGGGGTCTGGGGTTAAGAATGGTACTGGTTGAATCCAACTGCAGTGTTTGGTTGACCCACATACAGCTCCTGTCCATAAAGTATTATGGAGGAGGGTGTGAGGCTTTGTAGGATGAAGGGCGAATTAAACTTCCTTGAAGTTTCCTGGTTTTTGTTGGAAGAAAACCCATATCAATTGATAAGATTCAAACAAAAGCAAAGACATAAAGAAACAAAGGAACAAACAGAAAAAAATCCGCAAAGTTATCGATAAATTGAGAGAGGAATATTGAGATAAAGCTTAAAAATGTGTTTAAAAAGTTTGAAAATATTTTAATCAATTGCAAAGGTGTGAAGTTTGTAGAAAGATTTCATTGGAGCATGCAAGGTTTGATGATATAAGTTATCTCTTGGAAAACTGAAATGCTGTACGATTTTAAACTTAGATATGTAAATGATGCAAATATGAAAATTAAAAAATTCTAAAACTTGTTAGTTATGTTGACTTATTTGGAATTATGTAAAATCTTGGTTTTGTAATTTCTGCATTTGTCCTGACTTCAGATCCAAGTTTTACCAAGACTTCGAAGTTACTGCACCTGATTCCATCACTTCCTGGGTGGCCTCTGCTTTTGTGATCTCTGAAGAATTTGGTCTTGGGCTAACAACTAATCCAGCAGAGGTAGTTACAGAAGGAGGTTCTCTCCAATCTAATGAAATGAGGCTCAGAAAATGATTTACTATCCATTTCTTTTTTCCCACAGTTTACTGTGCCTTTACCTTTCTGCTTTCATCTTCGTTAACATCTTTGAAAGAAATATTATATTATCTATAATATTAATAAAAAATTATTTATTTTTTATTTTATGTGCATGGGTGTTTTGCCTGCAAATATGTTAGTGTGAGGGTGTCTAATCCCCTAGAACTGAAGTTATAGACAGTTTTGAGCTGCCATATGGTGGCTGGGAATTGAACCTGGGTCCTCTGGGAAAGCAGGCAATGCTGTTAACTGCTGAGCTATCTCTCCAGTCCTATGATGATAATGATGATGATAATGATATTATTGATGTTCTTGATGATGGTGATGGTGTGTGTGTGTGTCAGAGGACAACTTTGTGAAGTCCGTTTTCTCCATTTATCATTATGTGAATTCTGGGAATGGGAATTGAACTCTGATTGCCAGACTTTTCTAGCAAGTACCATTTCCCAGTGAACCATCTTGCTGGCTCTGTGTTAAATTTTTGAATTTGACTTATATTAAATTGATAGATTTTGTCATAAAGTTAAAAATATTATTAAACATTTCTTTTTTTACATTCTAGGTTTCTATTTCATTCTTTAAGGCAGAAGACTTATAGTACAATGAGACAATGCAGACACTGTTGAAGTTGTTTTTTATGAAAATGAGGTCTAGCATGTTGTAATAATGCCTACTTATAAACTCTTAACCCAAGAGCCTGGTGTGCACAAGCAGTGCACACATCCTCTGTCTTTACTGTAGTCAGTGTTCAACTTCTCATACACAGAAGGAAATACTAGAGTAAATGGAATATTCTATAAGTGGTGAATATTTTCTGAATAATATACATATCTGTAATTATAATTAATTAAGGTAAATTCATCACACACTATTACTACTATCAATAATTTAGTACACCATAAATGTATCTAAAATATTCAAATAACATAAATTTTGTAGAAGTTTTTGTGTTAAATTTTAAGTGTCAAGATTTGTTTATCTTTTTCAACACTGTAGCCTTAATTCACTTTGTCTCTTATTTGCAGACAATTCTTCCTAATTATCCAACTTAAGTAATTACTATCATATTTATTATTTTTCAAAATTTCAATGTTGAATTAATTTTTATCTTATTACCAATTATTTGCCACTATCTTCATTATAATAAAGTTCCACATTGTAATAAATTTAAGATAACTCAAACATTAATGTATTATGTATGACTTTGTTGATAGGCAATACTATCTATGAAATGAATTTTCCTATAGGCAGGATCTCCTTATTTGTTGCTGGAAACAATCAGGTATAATTTGTATTATAGCGTACCTTAAAGCTTGCAGTAATAGTAATAGAGCAAATAGGCCTTTTAGCTAACATCAAGTGTTGGCTGAGGTTTCTGTCCTGCCTGGTCCTGCAGTCATTCAGTCCCAAAGAAACACACAGAGGTCTACATTAATTATAAACTGGTTGGCCTATTAGTTCAGGCTTCTTATTAACTAATTCTTATAACTTATATTAGCCCATGATTCTTGTCTGTGTTAGCCACATGGCTTGATACCTTTTATCAATGAGACAGTCTCATCTTGCTTCTTCTGCGGCTGGGTCACGACTGCCTTTCCTCTTCCTAGAATTCTCCTGTTCTTGTCACCCCACTTCTACTTCCTGCCTGGTCACCCTGCCTATACTTCATTCCTGGGTACTGGTCAATCAGTATTTTGTTCAAATACAAGTGACAAATCTTTACAGAGTACAAGATCATTGTCCCACAGCAATCAAGTATAACATTTTAAATTCAAATATATATATGTGTGGTTTGGCTGCAACTATGTATGTGCACTGTGTGTGTATGTGTGTGTGGTGTCCAAGGAAGTTAGAAAATGGTGTTGGATCCTCTGGAACTGGAGTTGCAAGTTGACTTGTGGGTGCTGGGAATCAGATCTGGGTCTTCCAAAAGAGCAGCTGCTGTTTTTAACTTCTGATCTATTTCTCCAGCCCTTGTTTGGTTAAAAAGTTTATTATTGACGTCATGCAATAACTTGCAATGGTCATATCACTTTAAAGATGAGCACAGCTTCTTAAAGTGCCTCCTAGCAGATAGTCCTTCCGGTCTGTGTTCAGTAATACAAGGATCATGGATGGCTGTAACACAATAGCTATTGCTCCTCTTATACCCGAAAGCCTCTGTCACAGACATTTTGTGTTGCCACCTTACCATTCCTAAGTGAAATTTGTAGAAATGAAAGTGCTCTAGATTTGTATATGGAATTATGGTAGAAGCTTAGGTCTTTTAAACAGATGGTTTCTTTATATGAATGTCTAAGCAAATATTCAATATCTGTATAGATGTTTACATGGTACCTTAAGTTATGTGATTTGTAGAGTCAAATGCACCAAGCAACAAATCATATTCCTATATTCCAAATAGCAAACCACATGCTAATAGTAGATAAGTCAAGAACCATGAGGAAAATAAGACAGTAGTTGTTCATTGTTAGGGATAATCCTAAGCGTTGTCAAACTTCATTCCACAAAGAGCCATTAGTACCCTTCAATCCCTGTGACAACCTAGAATGTCCAATCTACAATTGTCCACATAACCGGGCAGGATGTTCAACCTTTTGACATTTGTGGGATGGCCTTGTCATCTACAAAGTTCACAATTGAGAAATAAGCAATCAAATTAAAAAAAAATCTAAAAAAACTCTCCATGTTTAATTTTGTATTGGTCCACATTCGTGTTGACTTTGGCTGAATGTGGCCCCCAAGGGCATTGGTTGGACATACCAACTAGAGTGGCTTGCTTTTGTTATTGAGACCACTGGCCTAAAGTAACCAGGTTCAATTTCAGGTAGGGGAAGTGGCTTGGCCTCAGGTCCTGGAGGCCTTGGTAACAGTTTCAGAGTTGGGTCAACGAGAGGGAGACATGTGTCTGTTCGTGTACATGTGAGAACAGTTAGCAGAACGTTACTGAGCTTGCCACAATGAGATTTCTTCAAGTGAGTCTCAGGGACTGTTTTATGGGAGAGTAACTTTTGAGGCAACTTATGGAGTCAGCACAAACTTGACAACAGAGGGGTAACTGGTTTTGGTATCAGAGAGAATGGGATCTGGCTCTGGTCCCTTCACTTGTAGGTAGTATGAGTTTATAGCAGATTCACAGATTTCCAAACATTGCTTTTTTAATAAATAAAAATAGAACACCTGTATAGAGGTATAATAAGTGCATGAAAATTTTATGAAAGGCTTGGTCTCTACTGGGCCCTTAATGTAGTACAGTGGTTACTATGCTAAATCACAGTCAAGTGATGTAAATTAATTAATTAAATTAATTGGTATTGGTTGATAGGCAAGTGGATGGATACCTCTAGGTGTTATAGGCTGTACAGGTTCTGGGGAGATTGCTCTTACTTACATATAATGTGAAGCATTTCTGTCTGAATCAAAACATGTGTTCGTTGTGTTCTTTCTAGCTGCAAGTCTTTCAGCCGTTTTTCATCTACCTGAATCTTCCTTACTCTGTTATCAGAGGTGAAGAATTTGCTTTGGAAGTAACCATATTCAATTATTTAAAAGATACTACTAAGGTAATGTGTTCAAGGTTTTGTTTATTATTTACTCTTTGGGACAAAATAGAGGATTGAGGACTGATTGGTTGCATGCTACTTGAGTATCAGAGTCTCCAAGCAATCTTTTTTTTTTTTAAATCTTAAACTTTTTTTTGGCTTATATATGTTTTTATTGGTTTTATCCTTATAACTTGGTAATTTACATTTTTAAGAAAAATTTATTTATTCTTTGAGAATTTCACACCTGTATATAAATACATTCTAGTCACATTCACTTCAACCTCTCTTGTCCCCCTTCTTCTTCTCCCAATAGGTTTCTCTTTCAACTTCCAAATCTTTTTCCTTTGTTTTTGTATTGTGGCCTACTTGCCTTTAACAACAAGGGCTGCCCACATGAGCATGTGTGTGGAGCTGTTCATTAACGTATAAACAGCTTTCTGGTGGCTACACCACCGAAGGCAATGACTCTCCCTCCACATTTACTAGAACTTTCAGTAGCTCCTCAAGAATGGACTGCACCCTGTGAGTGCCTTTTCCAGCCATAACTGAGTGTTGTGGGACTAGTCTTGTCATTAACCTCTTTTCATTGCTTTAACTGAGGCTGAGAAGAGTACTCGTCTATGGGTATAAACACAGAGTAAGCCTTAGAATCAGAAGGCAGCTGGTTATAACCATAACTATCATTTTACTAAATGTACCAATGGACATATCTTGCCTGACAGATTGGTACTAATAGCATTCATGATCCACATATGGGTGATTGTTTTAGTTAGGGTTTCTATTGCTGTGAAGAGACATCATGACCATTGCAACACTTGCAAAGGAAAACATTTAATTGGGGCTGGCTTACAGTTTCAGAGGTTTAGTCCATTATCGTTATGGCAGGAAACATGGCAGTGTGCAGGCAGACATGGTGCTGGAGAAGGAGCTGAGAGTTCTACATCTTGATCCACAGGCAGCTGATGGTGGGCCACACTGGGTGTAGCTTGAGAATATGAGTCCTCAAAGCCCATCTCCACAGTGACACACTTCCTTCAACAAGGCCACACCTACTCCAGCAAGGCCATGTCTCCTAGTAGCGTCACTCCCTGTGGGCCCATGAGGGTCATTTTCTTTCAAACCACCACAGTAATGCCACTGATAAATTTTCTCCATACCTACATAGCATCTTTTGGCATTATGAAGGTTAGCCAACAAGGAGGAAACTTCTGGCTCAATTGTAGCATGATTTTCTTTGTAGTATAATTAAAGTGTGTGGTTTCTTCAGCAATAGGGTCTCACCTCTGGTGGGCAACCAAGACAATGGCAATAACCTGCATTTCTTCTGGGGTCCTTTGGGACCTCCCTGACCAGCAACTCATAGGAAGGAATCACATACCTGACACTCTTCCAAGCATTTTATACTTTGCTGAGAGATTGAAAATATACATATGTTGTTAGTTATTAATGTCCAAGTATATCATTAGAATGTCTGAACATTCTTTTAGTTTTCCTGTATAGATCCTCCCATTCAGCCAGGGATCTTCTTGTGGCTATGCCCTCTTCTCTCCTTACCTCCTTGGATTTCTTCCTGGTCTTCTTTATCTAGAATGTGTTTTCTCATTACCATCTTGTACCAGCTGCAGTTGGTAAGAATTTCTTCTCTCTGAGACAGACTGCAGCCAGGATTCCTTTCCTGAGAAACTTCACCCACTCTCTTATGTTTTATAGTAAGGAGACTGCTTGTTTCATACCTGGCTGTTCAGCCTCAAAATAACCACACAGAAACTGTATTATTTAAATCACTGCTTGGCCATTAGTTCTAGCTTCTTATTGGCTAACTCTTACACATGAATTTAACCCATTTCTATTAATCTGTGTATCACCATGTGGCTGTGTCTTACCCGCTAAAGTTCCCAGCATCTATCTCAGGTGGCTCCATGGCTTCTCCCTGACTCCGCCCTTCTTTCTCCCAGCATTCAACCTAGCTTTCCCAGCTTACCTAAGTTCTGCCTTGCTATAGGTCCAAAGCAGCTTCTTTATTCATTAATGGTCATCACAGCACACAGAGGGGACTCCCACATCAATGTTTGTTGTCTCCATGGCTATTTGGTGTCTTATGCTCTCAGGGGCTTATGTTGTGAGCCATGCTCCTGTGTGTGTTCCCATTGGCAGGAGGTTGGCTGGACAGCGGAGCTTATGACTTCTCTACTGTTTGTGCTGCACTTCCCAAAGGTGCTGCATTAGCCTCATGGTTCAGTTTTCTCCCCTCGAGTTATTAGGCATGTGCTGTTAACTTCATTGTTTGAAATGCCATATTGTCTTTAAGTATGCACATCTGTATAATGAATCAAAATGTTTACTTGTTATATTTAGGTATTGTGGATTGAGTAGGTACAAGTGAACCACTGAACTATTCTCTCACCTCCAGCTTTTTGTTTTCTAACTGTGCTTTTTCATGTGCTCAGAATGCTATATTATAATGAGCAGATTGAGAGAAGGCCCAATGTGTCGCTCATTAGCAGATGACTTAATAACATGATTAGAGTTTTTCTTATCTATTCTATGAGAATTATAATCATTATGTGAACAAATTGTTGTGAGAAAATGAGAAAATAAATTGGAAAATACTTTGTAAAATGTAATCAAGGCCCATGCTGGTTGTGGTGGGAACCACCTGGGAGGCAGAGTCAGGAGGATTGCTGCAGGTTTGAGGCTAGCCTGGCCTACGTAATAAATTCCAGGTCAGCTAGGTTTACAAATTAAGACTCTAAACCTTCCCCCACCTCAAGGCATAGAGACGTACACTTTTAATCCCAGAACTTGGAGGCAGTGGCAGAGGCAGTTCAAAGCTAGCCTGATCTACAGTGAGTTCAAAGCTAGCCTGATCTACAGTGAGTTCAAAGCTAGCCTGATCTACATAGCAAGTTTCAGGCCAGCTAGACTATACAATAAGACCCTGTCTCAAAAAACAAAACAAAACAACAAAAACCTCAAGCCTGGAAGAATACTGTTTAAGGAGAATAGAAAGTTTTGGCATTTTAATAAAAGTTTGCAAATCAGATATGCTTTAGAACTGGCAGTGGTGGTGCACGCCTTTGATCCCAGCACTTGGGAGGCAGAGGCAGGTGGATCTCTGAGTTTAAGGCCAGTTTGGTCAACAGAGCAAGTTTGAGGGCTACATAGAGAAACCTTGTCTCAGAATAAATAAATAAAGGAAAAAGAAAAAAAGGACTTATGTGTTAACTATCCTTTTCATTGAATGATTTTTGTAGAAACTCTGGGTAGATAGAGCAATATTTCAGCCCATTTGTCTCAGCTCTGCTAATAGGACCCGTGTTTCCCAAGATGACACAGTTAAAACAAGAGGTGGTGAAACTAATATTCAAAATGGCCTTTTTGTGCCATCCTGCCACTCAAGGGCTTGTGTAACAAAAGAAGTGAGTTAGTGAAAGCCCTGGAAATGAAGCCGAAGAATGCCATTCTCCAGATGTGTCTTGAGATAGAAGGGGAATGCATACAATAAATCCAGTTTCTCTGATTTCCTTTCTGCTTTTCCCTCTTCGTGGCCTAATCTTGGTCTCATTTTTCTCCGTTTTGGAGTCTTATACTTGTAACAGCACTTAAAATAGCAATAGGAACACTACAAAGGAACATTTTTAATATAAAGCTTTTTGGCTTTATTTTTTCCCTCCCAGGTTGTAGTGCTCATTGAGGAAAGTGACAGCTTTGATATTTTAATGTCTTCAAGTGACATGAGTGACACCATGTACCAGCAGACTGCTCTGGTTCCCAGCGAGGATGGGGTCACTTTTTCTTTCCCTATCAAGCCAACGCAGTTGGGGGAAATTCCCATCACAGTGAAAGCTGCCTCGCCTACTGCTTCGGATGCTATCACCCAAAAGGTTTTAGTAAAGGTAAGTACTTGGGGTTTAGATGGATACAGTGGAAACATAACATGAAATTGAAAAGCAGATGGGAGATGATGTTTGTGTCAAATCAGTTGGTACCTAAAATGTCTTCTCCTTCACAGTCTTGGTAATGCCTAGTTATTTTCTCATCTGTTGGCAAAAATATAACACGCACATGCTGTCAAAATATTGCTGTTTTCCTTTTTTTTTTTTTTTTCGAGATAGCATTTCT
>LOEQ01003656.1:43836-59137 GCA_001685075.1 Bramus lutescens | reverse complement strand
TGTGGACTGTGTTGTATGGTGAGTAGTAGCCACAGTTTTGGATTAATTGTATTTGCAGAGATTTCAAAGCAGCCTCCTGTGGACTGTGTTGTATGGTGAGTAGTAGCCACAGTTTTGGATTAATTGTATTTGCAGAGATTTCAAAGCAGCCTTGTGTGGACTGTGTTGTATGGTGAGTAGTAGCCACAGTTTTGCAGATCTAGAATGGAAAGGAGCAGGCTAAGTAAGGAAAGTTACCAAATGTACAGTGAAGAAAAAAGAGGCCCCAGGAAGTGGAATGAACTTAAATCCTGTGCGCAAGGAGATAAACAGATTAAAGAAAATCCTAATGTTAAATGTAATAAAGGGAATGGTGACCTCAGGGCAAGATCCCGCCCAGATAACCTTCCAAATTGTGAAAAGGAATTGAATAAAAGCTTAGAGGAGCTGGAGAGATGTCTCAATGCTTGAGAGCACTGACTGTTCTTCTAGAGGATCCAGGTTCAATTCCCAGCACCCCCATGGCAGCTCACAACTGTCTGTAACTCTAGTTTCAGGGGATCTGGCAGACTTACATGTAGGCAAAACACTAATGCACATAAAAAGAAGGAAAGAAGGCTAGCAAAGATGGCGGCCAAGCAGTTGGGATCAAGCTGGGGCTGTGTGAGATTCGCATCCACTTATGCCAGCGTTCGCCAGGCAGCCAGGGTGTGAGGGATTTCATCCAGCAAGGGTACGTGGAGCTGAAGAAGGCGCACCCCGGTCTGCCCATGCTAATCCGCGAATGTTCCGAGGTGCAATCCAAGTACTGGGCCCGCTAAGCTTTTGGCCAAGAGAAGAATGTGTCTCTGAACAATCTGAGTGCTGATGAGGTAACCAGAGCCCTGGAGAATGTGCTGAGCAAAGCCTGAAGTGTCTCCACTGAGGACTAAGCAAGAGCACCAGAACCTGGGCTCTACTGGACTGAGTACAATGTGGGAAAATGTGCTCTTCCGTTCCTTATAAAGCTTATTGCTGTACAGTGTTGCTTCAGAATGTTCTCACCCTGTTCCCTCTCCTGTGCAAACACTGAGGCAAAGCAGTTTTACATAAAAATTTATTCCTCATCAAATAAAATTTATAAAAAAAGAAAAGAAGAGAAAAGAAAAGCTGGTGTATGTCTTTAATCCCGGCACTCTGGAGGCAGAGACAGCAGGACCTCTGAGTTCGATGCCAGCCCAGTCTACAGATGGAATTTTAGGACAGCCAAGCTTAGGTAGTGAAGGAAACCATCAAAATCAGAATGCTGGTGAAGATGGAGTTGAGTGATGGAGAGCATGCTCTAGCCACAGAAAACAGGTTTGGCCACTTGGTTCTGACTTTAGAGTCAAGGTTACAAGAAATGGGTTATGGAATCTCCCTCCACGACTAAGGAAAGCTTCTGAGGCCAGGCATTTGTTAGGGGTGTCCCTGACTAGAGACCTAGAGAGGCTGTTTCATGAAGCTGTGAAGATGAAGCCTAGATTGCTTTGGAGACTGAAGGAGCAGAACAAACTCCATTTTGAGAAAGAACATCATTTTAGACAGGACCTAACTGGTAGGAACAGTGTGTGTTTGTGTGTGTGTGTGTGTGTGTGTGTGTGTGTGTGTGAATGCAACCCAGCAAAATCATAAACGTTCCCAAGAAACTGTGTTTGACCTGGTCAAAGTGACCCACCAGGGTGTTCAAACAACATCTGCTTGCTTCAAACGTCCTTGTAGGTACCCGATTAACCACTGTTTTGGCTGTTTTGAAATTCTTGTATCCCACAGCCAACGAATTCAAAAGTTGTACACTTTCACCCACTCCTGAAACCCCAAGGCTTGTGCCACCCTGCTTGCAGTTTTCCCTTCAAAAATTCATTCTCCTGAGAGCTTGGGGCCGTTCCACCCCCCCATCACTTGCTAAGGTGGTGTGTTGGATTTCAGTCTGAGTTAGTTAACTTGTTATCAATAAACCCCATGTGTTTGCATTGGATAGCGACTCTGTGGTGGTCTTGTTTGGGGGTCTTGGGATGCGACCGTAACAGAGACCACAACATGTTGGATACCTGTGGAGCAGAAATGTTAATGGATGGAACCAGCCCAAGAGAAAGAGGTGTGTTGCCGTCAACCAAGCTGAATGGAGATGGAGATCTGAAGAGCGTTTTCACATCAGACATGGAGATGCTGAATTTGGAGTTTGTCCAGTGGGTTTTCAGTCTTGCTTTGGCCCAGCATTTCCTCACTATGCTCTCTTCTCTGTGTTTTGGAATGGTAATGTGTATCCTGTGCCATTATATGTTCAAAGTAAGTGATCTGCTTTTTGATTTTGATTTTATATGGAATTACAGTTAAGAGATTGTATGAATCTCAGAAGAGAATTTGAACTTTGGGCTTTAAAACAGAGACTGTGATAGACTATGGGTCTTTTGTAGTTGAACTGAATGTATTTTACACTATGTTACGGCTACAGCTGACCCCAACCCCAGATGCGGGAATTACAAGAAGAGACAGATATGACAGGGTGTGAGGGCTCACAAAGAAGGAACCTCCCAGCCACAGGGGCCTGAGAACAAGGTCTCTATCACACTCTCCAAGACATCCTTTAGGGGATACCTACAGGTATGGTCTAAGACATCCGAGTCTGCCCTATTACTGACCAGCTGCAGATACTGTCACCGATGTAGGACTTTGTGTGGAGATGATAATGTAGATCTCAGAGTTAAGCAATGGGAATTCTGGAAATGATATTCTCTTCCTCCCACACCTTTTGGTTGACACACACACACTGCATTTTCTTCAGAGTATTTCTCTCTGGGAGTTTTCCAATGACATTGATAAAGTTACTTTAAGATACAACCTTAAAGTATGGAGCTTTAACCTAGTGGTATGGAACTTTATAACACAGTGAAATGTGTTTACTAAGCTGATTTAGGAGTTTATAATGGGTATAAAATACAATAGAACTACTCGAATCATCCTATTGCATGAAAATATGCTGCCGCTAGAGGGCAGAGGAGGGGCAAGGAAAGAAAGTTCATCCCCAATTCAAATTCCAAAGCCAAATTCCTTTCGGGAACTAAAAATAAAATGAGATCTGAAGCACCCCCCCCCCTTTCTGTGCAAACAGATATCCTGGCTATTAGAAGCCTGCTTGCTCAGGTTACCACACACTTTAGGATGCATTCTTATCTTTGGCATGTAACTCATGTATATTAATTTGTTATTCTTAGAGGAAAAATCCTGCCAGAGCAGGGGGTGCCTTTTGATTTTATAAAAACAAATGCCGGTGTTTAAAACACTGATGATTGTTAACCTTTGGACAGTTTAGAAAGGGCTCTATGACTGCCAAACTCCGCTATAATTCTTCTAGCCTGTTTTGATTAGGGAATAAGTTACGACAAGTAAAGCTTGACCCAGAATTTGTGGAATTTTAATCCTCTCATGGAATCAAAGAGTCTGGATTAATCATTTGACAAATATTTATTGCTGTCTTTTCCTACCTCCTTTTGATTTGAGCCTTAACAACCCCCTCCACACTTTCATAACCACAGCTAGAGAAAGAATAAACTCAGAAAATAGATGTCTGTTCGTGGCGGTTTGATTGCTGTCAGCCCTCCCAAGGTCTGTCTTCCTCGCATAGCTTCGGCCCCTCACATGCTCATCTTCATTTGAAACTAATTTATGTGTGTAGACATGAGAGGAAACTCCTCCTGTCATTCAGGAGGATTGTCTAAGGTCTCTGAGAGGAAAGAGCATTTTTGGGCTCAACACTCTGTGAAAGGGTTCTCTTCTCCACAGCTCTCCCTACTTCCTTCAGGCAAATTTTTGGGATATGATTTTTCTGGTGAGAGACAGAAGGCGCTAGGATGGAGGGAAATTCACTCTTGTGTCATATTTCAAGAGGCTGTAGATCCTCAGGACACCAGAAGTCAGGGGATGAAAGAGGCTGCTTGCCTTCCTCTGGGAATATCTCTGTACTGCCAGGTGTGTGTGTGTGTGTGTGTGTGTGTGTGTGTTTGTGTGCTCTGGTGTGTGCGTGCTCTTGTTTGTGTATGTGTGTGTTGGAGGTGTGTTAAGATAATCTCTGAGCTATAGAGGAAAGCCCTGGGGAGCTGAAGATCCAAATCTGTGATCTAACTACCCATGCCTTTTCCTGTTAGTGATTTCCTGGGTTTAGGCCTCCTTCAGTCACACTGGGATGCATATAAAGAGCAGCTGAAGGCATCAGGAGCCAGCCATATGTCTGTCTGTATGGCACCGTGTGGAATCAGGGCATTTGTCAGGTGGGGTGGCAGGAATTTGAATGTGAGGGTCACAAACAGATTTACATCCGGTTCATAGAGACCCTCCCATCCCAAGGGAGCCTTAGGCTGTGGCCACCATAGGAGTGACAGATTTTTTTCTCTGACACTCACACTGGAGCATAGGTAATGGAAGAAGCAGGGGTAGATATTTTTTTTATAACCCCAGATGATACAGAGCACCCCTAAACCTTGGTAAAGTTTTCCCAAATCTCTCAATCATTGGGATGAGAGAGTAAAAGGAGTCATTCCTTCTGGTGGCCATGTCAGAGGAGCAGCAGGTGGCAATTGAACTTCGGGATCTGGGCTCACCAGGAAGTGAATCTCGATAGAGAAGTTCACTGCTCCCCTCGCTCCCAGGCACTCCAGAATGTCTCTTGCTGCTGCTGTGCCTTTGCAAATTTGCTGCTACCATTTTCCCCTGGTATATGAATGGGGATAGGGGGATCCCCACTGCCTTTAATGTAGTGTGATTGTCTCATGTGATTGTCCCAGTCTACTGTGAATTTCTGAAAAAAAAATTGAAATTTATGCCCTGGCAATGCTGAAGCCTGCATGCGTAGCCCGTATATGGTGGTTCTGTTGAACTTGTCCATACTGGGTTTCACTATCTAAGTTGATGAGGATGACTGACCAGGTCTCGTCCTCACTGGGCATTTTCATCTGTGAATTATTATGTAGATGATTTCCTCTTAAGCTGTACTGTTTAACTGAAGCACTGATTTTATACAATAATAGTGTTAGTTCAATAGAATTTTGATGATTGAGGGTTTTTAATGAACATAGTAAGGGGTTGTGTTAGAGGTTAGTTTAGTGAGAATATTAATATAGGCACATAAAGGCAGGATATGGTGTTGTCACCACTTGATAAAGCAGGGTCTATAGAGGATAGAAAACAGGACCAAGGAAGTGTCATGCAACTAGGACTTAGGAATTTCTCTAGAGGAGCCATATAGACTGTGACTTAGGTTAATGATTAAGAAAAACAACTGAGTCCCAGAAGCTAAATTAGCTCAAGTTCTTTTAATCTTAATGTTAGGAGATGTGGTCATGGCTTTTGGTGTGCATCATAGCTGAAACAAAGTTTTAAATAATGACTTAAGGTTAGGTTAAGATGTCTTTGTTAATGCCTTTGAGGTAGAAAATCCTGGGGAACAATTTGAAGTTTATAAAGATACACTATCACGAGAGACTTATTGAGGTCAGGAAGCAGGAACAATGGCAGCCTGGCTATTGCTGGCTGTTGTATCTTTCTTGCTAGGATGTGTTGGTGATAAAAGGCAATGACTAAGTCCTTATACCCATTTCTGTCCCCAATTTTCTGACACAAAAAATTGTTAACCAATATATATGCACTCTGAGGATTTATGTTGTCACCCCAAAGAGTTCTACAATAGCCTTACTCACAGTAAGGGTAATGATCTGCAGTCCTCTGTGTGCACTGGGAACTGGAACCGAATCCAGCAGCAAAGAGGGGCATGCATGCTTTTTGCTTGCATTTATAGTACATGAGATCATGCCCAAAGTGGGCCAGTATCTTAAAGGCTAGTAGCTGAAGGAGTTCCTACAAAAGATTTAAAGTAGAGATGACTGGTTTTCATCCATGAAAGTTTAGATTTGTGATTCTTATAAGATTACCTTTTGAGATAAATGAAGCAATTGATCCTGCCTTTGTAATCATGAAATGCAGCCTGCCAAAAGAACTGGCTGAGAAAATGCCTTGCTTACTTATACTTTGTTAATCTATAACAAATTGCTTGTGTATGATTGTACATGGGTTCTTGGAACAACTTATCTTTCATCTGTAATATGTAAGATGTTTAATCATGTAAGGGATATGGAAAACATGCTTTTTTTAAAACTTACATCCATTGTAATCATTCACTTAAAAAATAGAATGTAACCACATTGTAATTTTTATACTGTTTGAGAGATTTTGCTGAGGTGTGTAAGGGGTATATAAGTAAGGAAAAATTAATAATAGACAGAAGGAAAACATTAGGGTAGAAGAACAGAACAGAAAAGGAATAGAGAACAAGCAGTAGAAAGAATAATAAAATGAAGAACCAAGCTTTGGCCCTAGTGCGTCAGTTTGTCTGTCCAGTAGTTCACCTTGTCTGCATCTCCTCTTCAGTTTCTCTGACCTGCCATTCACCTGCATCCTAGGTGAGATCCTGATATTTTGGAGATGTGTGTGTGTGTGTGTGTGTGTGTGTGTTATGTGTGTGTACGTGCGTGTATGCATGCGTGCGTGTGTGTGTATGTTCCCCCCTTTTTTGCCAGCCCCAGAGAGTTAAGGTTTGCCTGGGGTGGAAAGTCATTCTGTATATTCTGCATTAGTCCTCCAGGTTCCTGCCTTGATGTCTTTCACTGATGTACCCTGGTGTGGAAGTGGAAGTATAAGAAACCTCTTCCTCCCCAAGTTGTGATATGGGTATTTTTATCACAGCAATAGAAACCCCAAGTAAGACAGTGACTTCTCAGAGTGACTTGAAGATGCTGAGGAAATGAAAATGAGGTTAGGGCATGTACGTAAGTGGAGAGTTCTGGTTCATTCCAGCATCCTGCATCCTGAGAGCATGACACTACCGTCTGTTCGCTTTCGCCTGACTTATATGAGCTCAACTGACTCAGCGTTAATCTTGTAGTTCATCCACTATCAGTCAGCTCTGGTGAGGCCATGTGCCTGTGGAGTGTCTGTCTGGTGTGGGGAAAGCCATGTGGAGTGAAAACTGGAATTGCATGATAAACACCACTCCAGTGCCATTTCAGCAATAATGCAACCTGGAATGCGAGCCCACACATTTGACTCAATATTATGTTCAAATGATAAAGCTTATGTTTACAGGATTGTTATTTTGTTCTTAACTAAATACATTTCTGATCTCTACTCAGGGACAAGTAGAGTGACTTCTATTATTCTCCCCATTTTAGAGATGAGTTTAGGGCTGGTGAGTTATTTTCTGGTGGAGAGAGTTGTAGCCCCAGGATGCTGTCTGAGGTGCGGTTTGAAGCAATCTGAGAACAGGATTGCCCCTTTGGTCTGAGCGTTGGTACAGGTAAAAGGTCTCTCTAGTGGCTGGCTGTACTGCTTCTCTGATCTCTCAGCTTTCACCCCCAAAATCTGACTCCAGGTTTTTATTAAGAAAAATTAGAATTTGTGCTACAGGTGTACTAGTCCTGGGGAAGATCACCTCTCTTACTCCATCTTCCTTTGTTGCCTGTAGTTCTATATGGATTTTGGGATAGAATTTTAATTTTATATAAAAGAAATTTTTCAGTTTTGATGAGGACTACTCTGTTTCATGAAAATATTTTCTTTTGTTATTTGTTTTCCTAGTCTGTTCCTCTTTCCCCTTCTTTACTCTTCAACTATGCTCTATCTTACATGCACACACACACACACACACACACACACACACACACACAATGCTTTCTCTCCTTCTAGTGACGTCTCTTCAATGCCCCCCTTTTGTTTATTTGTCACTCATCCTGGAATGAGTAGAATTCATGTACCAGATTTTACAAGAAGTTAATACAAAAGAGAGATTAGGAAATTTTCTAGGCCTATAGAAAATTTCTATTACAAGTAAAATTCACTTTAATAATAAAATTCCTTATAATGATTCCAGGTATTATAGAAATGCAGACAAAGTCTTTGATTTTTCAAAAGTAACTTATTTACACTGTTAGCATGCACATCCTGGTTCTGGTGCCAGACAGGTAGGGGTCTTACAAATGAATGTCAAGAATACAGTTTCCTAGGAACTGAACTATGTCGTGTGTTATTTTAACTATGCAAGGATGTGTCATATTTATTTATGTTGCAGAGTATTACTTTAACTGTGTAAAGCTGTGTATATGTGTTCATGCTGCCTTTGTTAATGATGTAAAGATGTGTTACATTTGTTTATTCTGCATTTGTTTAATTATGTAAAGATGTGTTGCATTTGTATCACCTTGCCTGCCTAAGGCACCTGGTTGGTCTAATAAAGAGCTGCACGGTTGGGCATAGAAAGGATAGGCGGGGTTGGTCACCAGAGAAAGAATGAACAGGAGGAGAAATCTAGGCTCAAGATGAATGAGAGAAAAATGGAGACGAGAAGAATGAGAGAAGGAGGAGAGAACAAGAGACATGGCCAAGAAGCCAGCCAGCTGCCAGCCGGCCAGACATAGAGAAACAGCGAAAGTAAGATATATGGAAAAAAGGTAAAAATCCCAAGGCTTATAAGAGAAGCATGCTAACTTAATTTAGTCAAAAATGAGCCTAAGCTAGAATGAGTATTCATAACTAATAATAAGTATCCAAGTCATGATTTGGGAGGTAGGTGGTAGCCCAAAAGAAAAAAATCTGGTACAATGAACATTCTGGGAAAACAAAATCAAAATCAAAAACAAACAAAAAAAGAAGACGGCACCGTCTAATAAAAGAGTCAGAATCAGTAACAACCTGACTCATTGTCAATGTAAAAATGATAGATGACTCTGTGAGGTAATGGATAGAATAATTGCTTCACTTAGAGCAGTGTCTTTTCTTTTTTTCTTTTTTTAAATCAATATAGTTAAAATTATTTTTAGTTTTATGTGGATAGTACTTTGTCCACATGTGTGTGTGTACCATGTGTATGGCTCTTGTGAAACTCACTGTAATATTCATTGCCAGCAGGGGTAGAAATAGGGTCTGTGTCCCACAGCTCAACCAAGGGACATAATTATTAGTCTCCTTGAAGTCTAGGAGAGACCTGGTAGGCCCAGGGACCAAGCTCTCTGTTAGGCTGATCTTGCTTTATCTCTTCCCAGTGGGAGCAGTTATTCTATCAGGAACAGAAGTAGTGAAAATGCCTGCTGACCACATTGACTCAAAGACAATTTTCTTTCAAAGATTAAAAAACAATTCCCTTTCCAATCCTCATCCATCTCAATTTATGTTCTGTGCTAGTGAGTGTCTTTAGATGTGTCAACAAACCGTGAGGCTTGGTACGATACCAGCTCTTTTCTTAGAAGGGCAATTAACTGCACAGTCAGCCCAGACCTGATGATGTGTCTAGTCCATGTGTAACAGGGGAGATAGCACAAGGAAACCTTTACTCTCCCCCTATCAAGGCTATTGAAACAATGGACAGTAAAGAATTGAAACTTCCCTAGGAGTGCAATGCTGGGGGGAAGATAAAGAGGCTGAAGACCACATGTAAACCAGAGCAAAGAGCTGTCTCCCAGGAAGGATTTTTCTACAGCTCCAGCAACTTATTGAAGGATCTTGTATGATAGACAAAGATGAGAGAATGATGGCCCAGTGATGGGCAGGACCAAAGCTTGATCAGGACTATTTCAATGCATACTTCTGACCCTTTAATTGTCATGTTAATCCATTAATTATAGACTCTGGGGGAAGGGCAGAACATTGGATCTCTTTCTTCTTCCTCTTCCTAGTGTGGCCACACTAAATCAAACTCTTTGCTTGTCATTATTACTTGTCTCTTTAATGGGCATATTGGGGTGGGTAGTTGAGCCTGGCTTTGAGGGGTTGTCAGAGTCCAGGCTTTTAACCCAAGACTTCTAGTAGTACTGGCACTAGAAGTGTGGGGCTGACTCTGGCACCTTGAGAGCTTGTAGTCATACTGGAGGAACTTAATTGCTTTGCAGGTCTGAATGAGGAAACAGGGCAGCCCCAAAAAGCTGACATCTATTCTGCTGATAACCGAATCCTTCCTCTCCCCTGCCTTTACCACCATACCTTCTTTCAGGATGCCCAAGACACAACACAGCTCCCACAGAACATTCCCTGAGAGATAATGGGGTCTGGAGGTCAATTAAACTCCCCGAATTGTTTAGGTCAGCCCACCTTACATATATCTGAATCACAAATGAGAGAATCAAATCTGAAGCCCATACTTTGGTTGACTTTCATCATGCTGCTTTTCCCAGTTTTTTCCTTAAGGTTACCTTTGGTGAGCTTCTTGCAGCCCATGTGAATCCAGTTCCATTTTAGGCTGTGTTTAGCTGCATTGAGGTGAGCTCTATTTAGCTCAGCACCTACTATCTCCTGGGCAAATCATTTAAAATAGGTAGGGTTAGAGCTAGACTTCACGCTGTGGCAAAGACTTGAACCACACAGGAAACCTGTTCATTGCTGTCTTTCATTTTTTCTTGGTGGAGTACCAAATGAGCTGCATAAAGTTTTAATTTTTTTATTTTCAGAAAAGAATATGTAGTATACAAACTGACTATTGGAAGGAAAGTTGGTTTTTAGAGTGGTTATGAGGGTTTGGGAGGCTGCTCTATCCATCAGGTTAGGATTAGTCCCCTGAAGATTAACTTTGGGTGAGGGTGGGGGTGTTACTAGATCCCCCTATTTGTTCCTCTTCCCAGACTTGCCCACCATCAGCACATAGCTTTAGGGGCTGGCCAGAGTCCAGACGGTATAAGTGCTCAGTGATCACCAAACAAGCCACAGCCTTACAGCTCTCAACTGAAGTGAGGTATCTGTCTTGTAGGTGTATTAAAGTGTTCCACAATAACCTGGAATGGAGTATAGCAAAGTTAGCAAAATGGAGTAAAACAAAAAATTAAAAAATAAAAATAAAAGCAATAGAGTAAAAAAAATCACCTAGAGATGGTAAATACACAGAGAATCTGTAGTATGTATATTATTGTATCTTCTTTGGATTTCTTGACTGCAGAGAGACATTTGATTCTGGGGGCTGCTAAAATTAACCAACATATATATTTTAAATGTATCTTGACTTCAAAATTTGAGTCTAAGGATATGTTACTTTTGAAAAGAGATTCTGCTTTTGTATCCACAGAGAATGGGAACCTGTGGATTCCTTCCAGACTAATGAGGTTTGGCAGAACAAGATCTCCCAAAAGTCTCTGCAAACCTTAAAAATACTTCACCCAACAAACAGCAGGAAGCAGTTTGGAGAAAACTACACCCAAATTCCCAAAATGACTGCTTACAAATGTTTGTTTTCATTTTAAAAGGGTTTGTTAGAAATGATTATTGGTCACAGTCAATTTCTAAAAAAAAAAAGTGAGGGGGTTTATGATATAGAGATAAATACATTAGTGTAGATATAAATTTAAGGTCAATTTTCTTATATGTGTATTTCTACTCTTGTTTAAGGTATTATGTTTATATAGCTCATTTAAAAATGTAATGTATAATTAAAAATTACAAATTAATAAATGGTCATCTATAATAACCAAACTTTTAGTGATGTTGGGTTTTCTAGATATATAAAGTTATATTTCAGTTAGATAGATAATCTTCAACACCTCAAGACCTACAGAATGTGGCATTTAAAATGTTTTAAGAACTTCAGCACCAATTACTTCAGAGAAGTTGATGGCTATTGAAGAAACTTGCTATGGAATTTGCCTTCAGTGTGGTAAGACCAGCCGTTTGGGCAAGAAACTGGTCTTGCCTGGACTGCTTGATGGCATGCTGTATAAACTGGACATGCAGGACCCACAGAAAAATGACTGCTTAACTTGCTTAAAGAAGGAGAGACAGCCCTTCAGGGTTCCTGCTTCATGAAAGAGTCTGCAAACATTCTGCAGTACACAGAAGAAAGTGACTGACAAACTGCCAATATAGGCAAAACAGTCTTTCAGATTTCCTGTTTCATGGAAAAGTCTACCAGATACTATGGGCTGTAGACTGAAGATGGATGCCACAACATTACAGAAGAACTTTGGGTGACTGTCCAGGCAGCAAGATATCTCTGTCGATTCTAGAGCTTTGGAAGTTGCTTATAATGTACTTCCTGTTAATTTAGGTATTATTATATCTTTCTGGGGTCTTTGATGGAGTTGAAGACACATAGTTATAGTTTTTCTTCATTTTGATAAAAGATAAATTAGATATGAAACTTTACAATCACAAAGAAATATTGTAATTATAATTCTTGCTTGATACCTATTTTGTTATATGTAATTTTACTATGTTAAAGTTGAAACCTTTTTATTTAGACAGAAAACGGGAGATGATGTGGGATTCCTCTCTGTATGTTGTGAATATGTTTTATTACCATTGGTTAATAAAGAATCTGCTTTGGCCTATGGTAGGGCAGAATATAGCTAGGCAGGAAACCTAAACTGAGTGCAGGGAGAAAGAAGACAGAATCAGGCAGACTTCATGTAGCTGTTGAATGAGAATGATGTCAGAACCTTACTGATAATCCACAACCTCGTGGCAATACACAGATTAATAGAAACTTAATTAATTTAAGATATCAGAGCAAGCTAGAAATATGCCTGAGACATCAGCCAAACAGTATTGAAGTTAATATAGTTTCTGTGCAATGATTTGGGTCTGGGCAGCCAGGAAATGAAAGTGCAGTCTCTGTTTACACTGTCAGAATGAAACTCTGCTCCATGCCATTCACCCCAGAGGAAGTGGGAATGGGTTATTTTTTTTCTCAGTTGGTTTTTCTTGCTTCGGTCTCTTCAACCATTTGTAACTTATCACTGAAAGATTTTAGTTTTTTAAAAATTATTATTATTATTTTTTGCTGAACTTCTAGTTAGAAGGAAAACAGCTGGATAAATAAAATTCTGTCTTTTGTTTTGTTTTGTTTAAAGGAAAAAAGCTGCTTTTTTGATAGGTACCATGAAACCATGTCCAAGAAAAACCGAGCATTTCTTGCGACTAAGGTGTTGAATCTAATGCTAAAATTGATTCAAAATTAAGAGGATCCATCCAGTTAACAGGAAGTTTGTAAAGATGATCCACCCTACTCAGGGACAGACTGGGCCAGTGAAATTGGGTCCCCTTGAGCATCTCCCATCCCACCCCATAGGCGTTAGTGGAGACTCTTCACTGGTAGCTTCATTTTCCAAAACTGCCACACTCTCTACTCCAGTGTTTGGAAGTTTCTTCACTGAAGAACATCTGTAATTCAGAGGGGAGACTATCTTCAAAGTTCAAAGCACAAGTGGGCAAGAAAAATCAAGGCCTTTCCTGTGTGAGGTCTTGGAGCAAGCTCCTGGTCCCTCTCCAGTCTGCTCATCTTCATGGTGTTCACCATGAGCAGCTGGCTGCCTTACTCTTGACCACACTCCCCTCAGACCCAGTAACTGCACTCCTGTCTCCCAAGTTCAAGCTTTAGTTCAGTCCTGAAAGAGTAGATTGTTTTCTGTCTTATACCTTGCAAGCTATTTTCTCTTGTGTTCTCATTTATCCCTGTTTTCAGATCATGCACCTTAGGGACTATGGGAACAGGAAAGGGCCTAGATTATCTCTTCTGTCTACTTTTGTCTGCACATAGATAAGCTACAGATGACAGCTCTAGCAGGACCTTTCTTGGTCAAGATGCTTATTCTCCTTTGGGGAAAAGCAAGGACAGTGGTTCTAGGCTAGTGGCCACGTTTCTAATCTTGCATTCCTAATAAGCTTACATATCTTATTTAATTAGCGCCCCCTGGTTAGGAATGAGCTTGAATATTTTCATGTATTTATCTACCTACCTTTGTATCCTTGGAAAACTGCTTGCTCATATTCTCTCAGGCATATCATGTTTTTCTTGTTCTGTAAATCAGCTTCAACAGTGCATTGCATCCTGTAAAATCAATGATTTTTTCCCCTCTCATTGTAAACAGCTACTATCGTGTTCAAAGAATTTTAGAACAGATGAAACTCTTCAAATTTTATTTGTGGTAGGATGCATGTTTTGATTTAGGGAACAGAACATTTAAAGTATTTCTTGTTCAGAAGGAGGATGCAGGATTTACAATGAATAAACATGATAGTTACCTTATTCATTTATTATTTCACAACTGGAAAAATATGAAGCACACAGTCACATTTAGAACTCAACTGGGTGTTCTCTGAGATCTCACGCCAAACAGAACAGAGTCTTTTTTTTTCTCTGTCATAAGGATTTGAAGTCCAGCAGCTCCCTAAGTTTCATGGGCTTCTAGAGAGCTCAGCATGGGGCCCCGTGTTCTGGCTACGTTTTATAACTCTACTGTTGCTTAATGCTAACGAAGGCGACCTGTTCTTTGGCTTGGAAGTCCTAATGGGCTGATTCAGAATTAAATTCTGTTTCAGAGCATTTCAATTGGGGGCACCGCTTTATATTCAAAAGTATTCTATAAATGTGACAAAGAGCATAAACTTTGTCACCTGAATATTTACTTCTATAATCGTCACGTTAACCACGTTGACTTCCATTTGGGCCGTAACGTGGCTGCTTTCCCTCTCCAGAATTCTTTCCAGTTTGCAAATTGGAAACTAGTGCTCCCCCATTTCACTGCCCGGCACCCCTTTTCCTTTTGTATCTCTCTGAATGTAATTACTCAAGCAGCCGCACGGAAGCAGAAGTACCAGCTTTTCTCTTTCTTTCTTAGTTAGTTATTTTGTCACCAGCTTATTTTATTTTGATCCTTGGCATTTTGAGTAGGAAAACTTTTGGGTGGGTGGGGCAATCCCGACTTTTGCTGCATGGTATGGGACGTTTTTGGGTTACCCTCAGGCACTAGATGACTGTAGAAATACTAGTGTACTGTAACACTTGAAATTGGAAGATGCTATTGCCCCGGGTGAAGACTAAGTCTTCGGCTAGGACTTCAAATACAATCTCCAAATCATTTGAGGTTGATTCTTGGAAAAGTAGATATGTATTGGAAATGTAAGTAGCTCTTACTCCAGTCTGTACAAACAAGCCCCAGAGGCCATGCTCAGACCTGAGAAAGCCAAGGTTTCATTAAAGACTCTTTCAAAGTTTAACTTCCTACCAGGCGTTTGTAAACACTTCCAGGGTTCTGCTTGGAGTATGTGGTTTGCATTTGGCCTGTAAGAACCCAGGGCCTTTGCCACCTTCCAGAGGAAATCGACTGCCTTCAGCTTCAGTTTCCAGCTTCCTCATCTTCCTTCCTGACAACTAGCTTTGATGGTTTCACTTCACGTTCTCTGTGTAAACTGGTCACTGCCATGCTTGTTACTGCATTTTTTGTATGTTGATTTTAGTAGCAACGCCACAAATAGCCGAGAAGCACTGTAACTAGCAAGCCTG